>JAODXP020009942.1:0-156568 GCA_027497455.2 Sardinella longiceps | reverse complement strand
TTTTTATGGGTTTCTTGGGTCTATACAGCCTGACTTTACACATACTATAAAATTAAAAAAAGCCTCAATTGTTAAAATAGCCCATTTACGATTACATTTGGTGATTTTTGAATTGAATTTGGGTAGTGGGCGGGTGCTAATGTAAAGGCAGTGTGTATGTGATGAGAGTCCCCCTCAAGAGATGATGCTTACCTGGCAAAGGTTACCGTCCTCAATGCCGCGTGCATGGTCTCTCGTTGCTGTCTCTTCAAAGATTTCAAGCTTTTGATTGTTGTCCTCCCGCTCCGGTGTTTAAAAACTACGTGACCAAAAAAAAAAAAAAGAAAAAATACTGTCGCACAGTCCAGTAATACCCTCCAACACGGCCTCCAACTGATCAGACCAGGCTTGCCATGAAAGATAGAAAAAACATCCACTTGTCTTCCCGTGGTTAAAGCCACGCTTACTTGAATGCCATGTGCCGACACCGTATAGCGAATAGTCCAAATAACTAATGCACGATTTTGCATCTCACTTGCAAAACGCTTTGTCTTCCAAGCATTGTCAATGCAGACAAGGAGTTCAAACAATTCCTACCAAACCAGGCCCCATGCATGCTTCCACACACGCTCCCAATTGCACCAATCATCCCCAGGTGACCTCCATCATTGCACTCAAAGGTTTAGCCCACCCTTTAAGGAACATCCGGTCACACCAGTCTTTGCCGCAAAGATGCCTAGTGTGTCCATTGCATTTCAAATAATGTCTTCCCCAAAACGTGATGCTGTGCCTTGTGCCCTGCTAATAGGATATGTTTTTTTTTTTTTTTTACAGGTACCCAAGTCATAAAATGTATAGTGACGTTTTGGGAACACTAACATCCCGCCATCCATTTCTCTGTGATGGAAGTCTCTCTGGATTTGTTAGTATTACTATTTCTGTTTTTGGTTTACTTATAATCAAATTTGTTGCTTTGCTTGTATTGAAGACTTTCTGTTTTGCTATCTCCTTTTCAACCAAGGAAACCCTCTTGGAGTGTTTGAAAAACAAATTTAAAAAAGAGCGGAGGACCCTGGTGCATGTGGACAAAGTCAATGAAATGAAGCAAAAATATGGCCAGAAGCGATCATCTACAGGGAGCAAACAATCAAGCTCCAATAGGAAACAACAAGTAAAAGAAGCTTTTGTAGACATTTACATACAGTGTTTCCCATTTCTATGCAGTTCTGTTAAATCAATATTACACAAGTGGGAGTGGGGTTGGTGAAAGCTGGATGTTGAATTCTCATCTGTGGGTATCTCACTTCTAATGACACGTAAAGTGTGTCTTGTCCAATCAGAAATCATAAATAGTTTGACTGGACCTAACCATTGTATAACATTGACTAATTGTCTTTTCCTTCTGTTGTCTCTTATTGTTATTAACTTTTCCCAAGCTCACAAGTGTGTCAATGGAGGGGGAGGATGCACACAGCATCAAAGAGCATCTGAAGGCCATCAGCCAAGAATTAGAAAAATATAGACCAAATTATGAAGACGTTAAGTGGAGGATGGAGAGGACTCTCAATGCTCGGACACAGCTCTACAAGACCTCGAATGCTGAAGAGTTACTTCAGCAGTGTCCGTTCTTGAAATTGCCTTGCCTGGTAAGCCAATACTTTTAGGCATTTGCTAGTAACACTATATTTTTTTGAACTATGGCGGCTCAGATTAAACTATGGCGGGCCGCCATAGTCTCGTCAATGTGTCCTTCAATTCAGGTGTAGGCCTAAATTAAGGTTTAGGTCATTTTGCAATGATTTTACTAGTCCGGCCCACTTGAGATCACATTTGGTTGTATGTGGCCTCTGAACCAAAATGAGTTTGACACCCCTGCTATAAGCAGTTGCTCTAATGCTCTAATGTTGTCTCCTTTTTGTAGCTACTTTATGAAATGGAGCTGAGGTTTGGGCAGGACCTGGACCAAATGCTTACAGATTACCTTCACCATGCTGCAGGGAAGATATTGGAAACCAGCAAGGGACCACTGAAGAATACCTTTTTAGCAGAAATATCACAAGCAGACGCTTTAAGATCTAAAGGTAAATTCTTTTCTTTTCAGATCAATATATTTACTTAAATGGGGGGTATGTGATGCTTTCCTGGAGCACTATTTACTATATTGCTTAATATGACGTTCAAACATTGATTGCAACCTATTACTTGAATCCTACAATGCAAAAATAACATTGTTTGTCACCTGTCAACAGCACAAAAAAAAAAACTTTTAATCATTTTATGCAACCAGTAAAAATTATTGGATAGTGATATGTCTATCAAACCCAACTGCTGTTTGTCCCTCCCTCCTCCCCATTTGTTCCTGTAATCTAGTGGTGTGGCTTCAGAGGAAATCTGAGGACAGTGGTCAAGGACTTCTGAATTGTTTATTTTCAAATGTCTTGCATTCACAAATCATTAATTCTAGGATCCCATATCCCCCGTCAATTGTCAATTTAAGACTTGTTGTGTAAGGTTGCGTCAATCTGATAGCAAGCCATGTTTTTGATTGTTGTTTCTCAGGTATGCTAAACAATGCTGCTGTGATGCTCCTCCCCACCCTGATGAAGGAGAACCACAAATTTCTCTACTGTATTAATGAAGTAAGTATTTTTTTGTAAAATTAAGTGTTACTGAGTTATTAAACATAACCTTTTTGTTAAAGCATATGTCCAAATTATTTTTGTACTGTAAATGTATACAACTATGTGTATATTGTTAAAGGATAGCTCCGGAGTGAATTCAAGCATATCCCTGTTGAGCGAGTCTGCTAAATGCACTAGTTAGCAAGTGGAACAAAATAATTTGAAACAGCACAGACCGAGCGCCAACGCAGACGCAAACAGCACTTTACACTGAATCAATGGAAACTGAAAACTGAAAGTAACATCTGAGGTACAGTACCTTTGACCCAATGTAAAGTGTTTGCGTCGCGTTCGGTCTATGCTATTTGTTACTTGTTTCATTTAGCAGGCTCTCAACAGGCTATGCTAATTCACTCAGACCTATTCTTTAAGTGTATAGAGTAACACCTACCAAAGTCAATTTCCTTGTGTATGCAAGTATACTTGGCCAATTGAACTCATTCTGATTCTCTCTTCAGGAACCACCGACACCTACACCAGCCATGATGATTCGCACGGAGAATTCTCCTTTAGCGCCTGAAATGGTCTCCATTAAAATGGATGGCCACATTGTTATCGGCCCCTCACCTGACATTGATGCCTCCTTGGGCCTTGCCTGCATATTTTCATTATATTATTTATTTGATGTTGAATACCCCAAAGAGGCCCGCCACACACTTCATTTTTTTGAAAGACGTCTGAATCTGTCAGTATCTAAGCCCTCCACTCCAGTACTTCGAGTTGAAAAAATGTTAACCTAAAAGGTTTCTTGTTTTTTGTAGTGCAGTAGTAATAACACAATCTAGTAATATTATTTATGTTATTGTCAGTTTTAATTGTAGTGTTGTTTATTTATTGAAGTATTGTATATTTATTGTATTTATTGTGAGTGAATGATATTGATATCTTTTCCATTTTTGTTCAACACTTACTGTGCACATTAGCTTTATTTATTATAGTAAGTATTAATTGTAGTGCTGTATATTTATTGTATTATTGTATTTTTATTGTATCTATTGTGATTTAATTATATTGAAGTAGATGTATGCAAGTAATTAAGAAATATTTTTGACATTGCAAATGAAAATTAATAGTGAAATCACTCAGTAAATACATTTGAATGATACCTGACTTATTCATGTGTTGTCCATTTTTATTTCACACTAATTTGCACATTACTTCACATGATAAGATTATTATCTATAATAATAATAGTAATAATAATAATAATAACAATAAATAGTAGTAGTACTAGCAGTAAATAAAAATTGCAGTGGCAATAATGGTTCCATTTAGAACCATTTGGGTGTAAAATAATGGCACCCTCAATGGTTCATTACATAGAACCATTTAAAAAGGTTCCATTTGGAACTATTATGGGTGCCTTATTTGTATCAAAGGATGGAACCTTTTTTGGTTCCATGTGGAACCTTTTTTTCTTAGAGTGTACTCTGTTTAAAAGTGTCCGCTTATCCTGCACGGCGGCCATGCACCCGACGTTTGCTTATCCCTACAATTTCTCCAAGTTTAGGCTACTTGTTGTTGCCAGTATATTTTTTCGTTAAGATATTAACCTTGTTTGATTTATAATGTGGTGAAACGTGGGCATTAGTGCCGAACAGACCGCGGGGTTGTCTTTAAACCAGCGCACTTTGACACCTGTGATTTGCGTGCAGCCTATTTTTTTTTAGCTCCCTGAAATTAAGGGTGATATTTTTTTCATTAGCCTATGGAAATAGGCATAGCATAGCCTACGCAAAGGCCACCGAAAATAAATAAATAAATAAATAAATAAAGTCCATAGCCTATAGGCCTAACTGCTTTAGCCTATAAATTCAGGCGCAGCCTGTGTTGCTGCATGAAACAGCAGTGAAGACAATTGGGACTGTTAACGCGTTAAGATAGGCTAACTAACAATGCACTTTACTACAATGTAAATAAAGTTAAGTTTAGTTTTAATCTTAATTTTTTTTATCCATTTGAATAGGCCCTATGCTACAAATTCACAGTTTTTTGGCTTTCAATAATGACAGGCGGACATTCTTTGACTTTCTCATGGCAAGACTGCCTCATGTCGGAATGGCGATATGTTGAAAAAGCATGAAAAAGCAAAAAACATGCTGCCACTCCGACTAAGAAAAAAAAATGTTGGAGTGCAGGGACGTAGGCCTATGCTATAACTGGAAATACCAACACTCAGACAATTAGACGTCAATGTCGGAATGGTGGCATGTGCCTAGGCAGGACTTTTGCAAGATGATCACACAACTCACCAGGCATAGCCTACCGATGTGTGTTCAAGCAACCTTTATTATTTTTAGGTAGAAAAGGCCCACTCTGATAGGCTATTATTCTTAACCACACATAAAACCACATGTTTTCCCCTTTTCTGAAGCATACCTACAAGTCATAGTAGGCTATTGTAGAAATCAGCGCTGTGTGTGAAGGCTACCCGTGTATGTGTGCTTATGACATTTGCTGTCCGTCTTTAACCTTAAACGTAATTTTTCGACCAGTTTTATTTGATTCATTTAGCCTAGGGGGAGGGCCTAGGAGAATTTTTTTGAGCCGGGGGGAGGCCCCTGGAAAAAAAAAAAATTGACCAGGGGGAGGGCCAGGCAAAACATTTTTAACCCTATCGTCTGACGACCGGCCCTCCCCCCTCTAAATATCGTACAGTCCCTTACAATGTTTCTATGTTTTTATGTGATTCACACATTGGTGAAAATAAAGAAATATTTCACCTTTTTATGAAAAATGATCATTCATCCTCTTCCCTGAAGTTACATATGTGGGTAAAAGCATTTTGTCCCTAATGCATGCGTTTTAGCTTAGCATAGGTGCTGGAATGTAAAATAGCCAGATAGCAACTCTTTGTCTACATTACATTCCAGTGCCTATGCTAAGCTAAAGCTAAAATTTGGATTGCCAGAAAAATGCTTTTACCCACATATGTAACTACAGGGAAGAGGATGAATGACCACTTTTCATAAAAAGGTAATGTATTCCTTTAATTTCACCAATGTGTGAATCACATAAAATATTATACAATTAAAATAAAACTTAAAACTAAAATCCATATAGGAATTATATTATCTTTTTATAGCCTATCTAATTTATATTTTGCATGTGATTTGACTGCCCTACAAACCCCTTCTGAGATTCTTATACAACATATAAAAACATGGTAAAATTTATATAAATCTTTTTCACATGGAAAGTGTCATGTACAATTCTTACATGGGGCAAACTTATATAAGTTTCACATTATATGGATTTTATATGGATTTTTTTCATATAAATCATTTTCATATGGGCACCCACCACAATTAACACACATATACATAGGTAGCCTACTTCACCAAGTCATAAATCACATTAGCATCTATTGACGCAATTATGTACAATATCTATTTACAGAAAACATGACAGATCAATCTCATCATAGGCCCGGACGTTGCATTGCGTCTAGGCTGTGAATCCAGAATGACTCGCACTGGTTTAATTTCAATTCAATTCAATTCAATTCAATTTTATTTGTACAGCGCACAAATACAGTACATTGTCTCACGGCGCTTTACAGACAGTACGGGAAGCATCCATGAGAATCAGGGGCAAGGAAAAACTCCCTCGCTTTGTAAATAATTTGTTATGTAGGAAGAAACCTTGGGCAGATCCACGCCTCATGGACTCCTACCTGCCTGGGGCCTAATAAAGTATCCGTAAAGTCTGATGCATAGATTGACCATGGTTAACACAAAACAGTATGAGTACTGAATGTAGTCAGAGATGATATACACATAGTTTGTGTGACAGTCAGGGCCAAGGGATGGAGTCAGTAGTTGGAGTGTGGGATTAGTCAGTAATTGGAGTGAGATCAGAGTTCATTGGGTGTTGGTCGCCATCTAAGTAGTGGTCATCAGGGGGCCATCAGGCCAGTTCCATCACGGGCCTCAGAGAAAAGGGGAGGATGGTCCTGGTGTGTGGCTCCGGGGAGGTTGGTCAGCATCCGTAGTGGGGTAGGGTTGGTGGCAGGGAGGTACGGGAGGTTCATCACTCAGCCAGTGCGTCGGGGCAGAGGAGGCAAGAGAAACAAAAAGAAACAGAAACAAGAGGATTAGGCCAATCTAGGAGGATATCACTTCATGATATGTGTCATATAATCTAGCTAGAGTGAGGAGAGGGAGAGAGAGAGAGAGGAGAAAGAGGGTTGTACAGGATGGCAAGTGTGCAGAAGGTGGCAGCACTAGGCTATCGCAGCATAACTAAGGTATGGTACATGGCATCTCACCAACCCAGAAGGGGGTGGTCAGTGGCCGCCTTGGAAAAACAGCAGAGGTAGCCCTCCCAGTAAAGCCCAAGAGGAGTGGTGATATGCCATGGCCCACTCCTAATTATAGGAAATGTCAAAAAGGAAGGTTTTAAGTCTAGACTTAAAGGTATTGAGAGTGTCCGCTTCGCGAATGTAGGGAGGAATAGAATTCCATAGCCTGACATAGCCCTAGCCTGACACGTCAGACTATATCATAAGAATGTATAGTCTGAAGACCACTGATAGACTGTACCTCAATGGAGGGGCGGGTGATTGCGTTGTCTTTCAAACTGCCTCTCCACGTAATAGGCTAGCTTTCCGGCCAGTGGTACCAGCTGGTATATCAAACTTTTCCCGTAGCCCGTCGGTAACACGGCAAAGACATCTTTTTCAGAACGAAAAACTTCAGTGCACTTTCTTGTTTCACTTTCAAAGAAAATGACAAGTGCAATTCGTCCAAAACTAAAGCCAAAGACGATTCCGCTCTGGTTTGAGCAGGGCTGTCGTCATCGTACAAAGCCCGCCTTACGATTTCCTGTACACATACCGCGCTGTGATTGGTCATCCGCCTCCAGAGGAAGGCTAAAACGGGTTTCTATCCAGGGGGTCAAGAACGCGCAGATTAGTGGCAGCACTTTAGCATCGCCATATTTAAGTATGTAGTCACAATCCGAACCAAGGCAGCGCATGCATGAGAGTCATGCTGGGCACGAGCACTCATGCACTTACAAATTGGTGGGCGGTTACATGTGAAATGTTATTTCTCCTGGGAGAGTAAAAGCAATATTTCATGATCTCTGGTTACTCTTTGCTTATTTTTTGAGGAGCTTGTGAAAAAAAAGTCATGAAAAAACTGTCATGAATGCTATAAACTTCAGGCACGTTCTCGACAGAACTTTCTTCCTCGTGTTGTATGGCAAACAAACTAGGTGCATTATCACCACCGTCTGGACTGAAGGACTACTGTTTGGACTACCAACTTTGGAACTTTGCGCATGGGCAGCATGGGCATGGCCTGGCCTGTTACCTCCAGTGTTCACAATGGCGTTGACTGTCAATTCACCGCATTTACTAGCCTAGCCTCGGCCATTCAGTTCTATGGAGGGCGGGACTTAGTCGTTGTCTCCAGTTTATATATAACCTCCTTGTTTCTATCAGTGGCCTCTAGACGTACCTCTGTGCAAATTCAAATTTGCTACCACTAGGGGTACGTCTAGAGTCTAGGCTAAGCCCGCCCATAATTCGAATGTTCATCCGTATCCATGGTCTGGGAACGGTCCTCTGGGGCGTGTTTACATCGGTAGAGAGTCTACCGGCCAATAAGCAAAGCTGATTAGACGAGCTGTCCAATTTTTTCAAACCAGAAGTGAATGCCCTCCCCTCCGCAGTATAATCGCGTCAGGTTAAAGAACCTCCAGAACATGAATACGGATGAACAGCAGTATTATGGTCGGGCTATGTCAGGCTAAGAATTCCATAGAAGAGGTGCTCCATAGGCAAAAGCTCTTCCCCCAATTGTAGTTTTAGATATGGTCACTTTTTCAAGGAGGCCAGCATTTTGAGATCTCAGAGGTCTTGCTGGATGGTATGGAACAAGTAAATCTGTAATATATGCAGGAGCTAAGCCATTAACTCATTGACTGCCAGCCGTTTTCAGAATAGAGAGTTCCATACTGCCAGAGGTTTTGGGAAATTTTGACTGTTTTTTAAAGAGCCACAGAATATTATGTGTTACGACTACATAAACAATGAAACTACCACAAGAAAGAGCAGACTCTCTTCTTTCACCAGAAAAAAAAAGTTAGTTTCTACCCCTTTCCATTGCTTAGAAATCAGCAGGCGAACATAAGCTACTTTCTCCAAACACACCCGTTTTTTATCAAAAAAGGGAGAAAATTAGCGTTTTGTTTGACAACGTTAGTGTCTTGGATGCGCGTTTTTTCGGTCTATTAGCACGTCAAACATCGGGAAAATGTCTTCCTTTGATAAGACCACAAAAACAACAGTAACGGGGCTTTTGGTAATAAAATAGACATTGTTGTAACAAGGTAAATATATGCTATTTACAGGCTGTGACAGCGAAAACTCAGTGATCAACAACTGGCTCGCAAATTCTTACCTGACCCGGAACTGTGAGCTAGCTGGGCACTGAAACAAGTCACAACTGCTATTTCCGTTTGCCCAAGGTTGATCTCCTTCATCTCCCACGATCGGAACACTACTCGAACTACTATGGCAGTGACACATACTCTGATCGAGTGTGAACTGCCTAAATTTCTCCGATTTACGTCTGCACTTTGCTAGCGGCATATTTAGCCATGTCATTAGCTTTCTCTACTTCTCCCTTGGCCATACCTATGAATCTATGCTCATCTCACATCCAAAGTGACACACTGCCACCCTCAGGATCAATTTGGAACAACAATTTTCGACGGAGAATTCTGATATTTACAGACAAGGTTCCCTAGGTCTTTCTGCAGCCCTCCCCATTAAAAAACGCAGTTGACGTCTAAAGACGTCATTGGCAGTGAACGGCAGTATTTCAGTTGACGTCTAAAGACGTCATTGGCAGTCAATGAGTTAAGTGCCTTATACGTCATGAGAAGGATTTTGAAGTCAATTCGACTTTTGACAGGAAGCCAGTGTAGAGATGCTAGAATGGGAGAAATATGTTCATATTTCTTAGTTCTAGTGAGTGTTCTAGCTGCTGCATTTTGGATTAGCTGTAGACTTTTGATGCAGGTGTTACTGCACCCTGAGAACAGAGCATTGCAGTAGTCGAGTCTGGAGGTGTCAAATGCATGTATACATTTTTCAGCATCCTCAAAGGACAGGAACTTCCTAACCTTAGCAATGTTTCTAAGGTGAAAAAATGATGTTTTAGAAATGTGCTTTACATGGCTATTCAGGGAGAGGTCTTGATCAATAATTACCCCCAGATTTTTCACTTGTGAGCTAAATGAGAGTGTAGGACTGCTAAGTGAGCTATGATGGTGAAGCGAGGTGTCCTTCAGTTGTTTAGAGGCAATCATCATAACTTCAGTTTTATCTGAGTTCAAGCATAAGAAATTTTTTGACATCCAAACTTTAATGTCTTCAAGACAGGCATTGAGTTTGGTTGTCGGAGTGCAGTCGCTAGGCTTCATAGAGAGATAAAGCTGTGTATCATCTGCGTATGAGTGAAATGCAGTGCCATGTTTCCTAATGATTTCACCCAGAGGTAGCATATAGAGAGAGAATAGTAGGGGGCCCAGTACTGAGCCTTGCGGAACGCCATATTTAACTTTAGCATTATAAGATGAGACGTTGTGGGCATGTACAAATTGGTATCGATCAGTGAGGTAGGATTTGAACCAAGCTAATGCTGAATTTCTAATACCTATCGTATGTTCGAGTCTGTGTAGTAGGATATCGTGGTCAATGGTGTCAAAAGCTGCACTAAGATCAAGTAAAATTAAAATGGATATATTACCATTGTCCATGGAAAGAAGGAGGTCGTTGAAGACTTTAACTAAGGCTGTTTCAGTGCTGTGATTAGCTCTAAATCCTGATTGGAAGACTTCCTGGATTTTGTTTTCGTCTAGGAAGCGACAGATTTGTTTGAACACAATTTTTTCTAGAATTTTGGATATAAAAGGAAGGTTGGATATAGGTATGTAATTAGCCAGAACATCAGGGTCAAGGTTTGGTTTGGTACATGTCCCGTTAGGAGTGAGCTATTGATAATTTCAAGTATTGTCTCAGCTAGCGGTGTAAAGGCTGCCTTGAGGAGGTGAGTAGGAATAGGATCAAGTAGGCATGTTGACGCCTTCGCTTTAGTAATGAGAGAAGAAATTTCTAATATATCAGTGGGCATAAAGGAGTCAAGGTATGCTACGGGTTGGCTACAGCTATCAGTAGTTAGTAGAGGGGCTGTAGGCATGTTGCTAATTTTAAGTCGTATGGTTTCAATTTTTTCATTGAAAAAATTCAGGAAGTCGTCACTGAGTTACTTCAGTCTGCTTTTTGTCAAATTTGATATAGTGTTGAAGAGGAATTTTGGATCGTCTTTGTGTTCATGTATAAGCGAGGAATAATAAGCTGTTTTAGCATTGTTCAGTGCAGTCTTGTATTCTTTCAGGCTATCTCTCCAGGCAATGTGAAATACTTCGAGTGTAGTGTTGAGCCATTTCCTTTCTAGTCTGCGAGCAGCCTGTTTTAATGTACGTGTATGTGTGGTGTACCAAGGGGCAGTTTGTTTTACCTTCCTTGTTTTCTTTTTAAGTGGAGCCATTAAGTCAAGTGTTGAGTGTAATCTGTTCATAACATGATCAGTAAATTGGTCGATATGTGTTGGTGATAGCGTGTTGGTGTAAGGTCAGGAATTTTTCCAATGAAATCGTCAGTGGTTTTAGGCGTTATGCCTCTAGTGTAGTAGTGGGTCACATTTTGCGCTACATGGTCGACTGGTATTTCTAGAGTAATAAGGTAGTGGTCAGTCAGTGTTGGTTGGGGTGCAATTGTAAGTTGTTCTACTCGAGTACCATAGGTTAGTACAAGGTCAATAGTGTGGTTGTCTTTATGTGTAGGTGCATTTACATTTTGACAGAAGCCAATGTGCTCAATAAGAGATTGGAATGCAGCTGTCAGGCTGTTGTGTGCAACATCCATGTGAATATTAAAATCGCCCAAGATGACGATTGTATCTGATTTAACAACTAATGTGGATATAAAGTCAGAGAATTCAGTTAGGAATTCAGTGTATGGCCCTGGAGGTCTATACAATGTTACAATAGTTAATGGCTTAGCTCCAGGTTGAATAAGGTTGAGGACGAGTACCTCGAAAGAGTTGAACTTATGTTCGAGCTTGGGAGCCATACTGCAGCTAGAATTGTAGATAGTGGCTACCCCACCTCCACACCCGCGTTGGCGCGGTGTGTGGAAGTTTGAATGACTGGGGGGAGTGGCTTCATTTAGCGATAGGTATTCGTCTGGTTTTAGCCAGGTTTCAGTGAGGCAAAGTATGTCAATATGATTATCAGTAATGAGTTCGTTTACTAGCGTTGATTTTGACGAGAGTGAGCGAGTATTCAATAAGCCAAACTTCCATTTTGACTGTTGGCTATGTTTATAGTTTGCTTCTGGTTTTATGTGTATGAGGTTACTATGGTTAATGCCTCTATGTATCGTGGACACTCTCCCTAAGGGGAACTGACTGCTGCTAACATCACGGCGACGCGGCAGGGAACTGTGTAAGACAGTAATCCTGCCACCTGAACCAAACTCTGGTATATCAGGAACATGCCGCGGTTAGATGCTGGTCGATGTTCCTAGAAAGGAGAACGGTTCCCCTCCGCTAGGGATGGAGACCGTCTCGATTCATAAGTTCAGGTTTTCCCCAGAATGACCTATGATTGTCAATAAACCCCACGTTATTATCGGCACACCATGTAGACAGCCATCGGTTCAGGTCGGAAATTCTGCTGCTTATTTCCTCCCCGAGGTTAACATTAATTTCAAAATGTTTTAATAATGTTTTAAAATTAACATGTAGGACTACCAGAGGATTAACCCTCATTGTAGTTACTGCCCTGCACAGTCATGTGGTAATGGAAACAGAGATGGGCACCACCAGATGTTCCACCTGGAGCAGAAAGGATTTACCTCACAGCAGAAGTGGGCTAAGGTAGTAGAGGTCTTCTGCCCTCTAGTGGAAGACTAGGGAAATAATATTTATATATGGTCGCCGTGAAGGATATCGGACTCCGTTTCCAAGCGGATGCTAGCTAACCACCATTGTCCGACGCAGTTGCTAACGATAAAGGGTAACATGCCGCCATTCCGACATACCGCCACTCCGACATTGACGTCTAATTGCCGGAGTGGCGGTATTTTCATTTATAGCAAACATCCCTGCACTCCGACATTTTTTTTCTTAGTCTTAGTCGGAGTGGCGGCATGTTTGCTATTTTTCAACATCCCGCCATTCCGACATGAGGGAGCCTTGCCTTATCATGGCTGGTGAGGCCAAAAAAAGGTCCTGGCTGGGTCATTATTGAGAGCCAAAAAAACCCTCTGAATTTCTAGCATAGGGCCTATTCAAATGGATACAAAATAAAGATTAAAACGTCTCAAATAGTAAAGTCATTGTTATAGTTCTTACACGATAGTCCTTCATTGTCTTTAGTGCCGGTTTCATGCTTGTGTGAGAGCAACACAAGGAGTCAGTGCACAACTGGACTCATAACGCAGTTAAATGGACAAGTGTTTTTTTTCTCTCCCTTTCTCTCTCTCTTCTCGGTGACCTTTGGTGTTGGCTACTTTCATAATGAAAAAAAATCACCCTTATAGTAGGCCTACTAGGGAGCTAAAAAAAAAAAAAAAAGGCTCCGCAAATCACGGCCGCTATAAAAGACTGCTGCAGTAAAGTGCGCTGGTTTAAGCAGTGAATAACACATCAGTTACAAAATACCATCGGTCTATGTTCTGTTTCGTTAATAACTTAACGAAAAAAATATACTTGAAACAACAAGTAAACTTGGAGAAGTTGTAAGCTAGGGATAAACAAACGTCGGATGGCCTCCGCAGCAGGAGAAAGCAGCCGCTTTTAAACAGAGTAAATCAACACAAAAACAAACAAAGTCCCAAAAGTTTAATAGGATACAACTATTATCCCCCAAATCAAAGTTTATGGATATCCAGTCTGATCGTGGTAGTCTAGGCTATAGATTGGCTACCTAACGAAAAGCAAAAGTCAAGTAGCCTATATGAGAGATTTTGCGCAAAAGACGTCTCCATCTTTTGCTTTGGATAGTGCGTTATTGGACATAAATCTACTTGTGGACCACTAGTATGGTGGTTTGTTAACAACAATATGAGTCAGCAAATACATCCAAAGATAACATTTTGTTATTATGACCAGTCAATTAGTTGAACATATATAGGCACTGTGAAACCGCTTTGCGCTAAAATAAAAGAATAAAAAGCACCACGAATGGTTCTCCTTTTAAAAAATAATGTCATATCTTATATTTAGAAAGATCATGGAAATTCCATCGATAATGGGTCTAAATGGGATGGGCAAAACAGAGTAACAGCCCATACCAAGCAAACTGGGAACATTGCTTTGCCCACGGAAAGCAACGTTTGCTGGTTACTACTAGCTACTTTGTAATCTAGTTGCCTTGAATTGACACATGGGTTTGCAAAAAGAAAATAGGATATTCATCCAATCTCAACGGAGGCTATCTAAATCTGCTCTCTGCATAACGCTGCCAAGAGAGAGAATAACAGGCATGGTGCGAAACTCCGCAGGTTGTTTTATATAGCCTGTATTAACTGTCAAAAACAAATGAAGAAGACATTTTTAATATTTATGTCATCAAAAGATGTAGTAGGCTAGGCCTAAACTAGGGCCCTGTCCACACGGCAACGAAATCCGGTATTTTTGTATCGTTTGGGCCTTCTATCCACATGGCAACGGCGTTCTGGGTGGGCTGATCCGATATTTTCTCACAACGCCTGCCAGAGTGGAACGAAATCGTTGCGACGCTGCAACGTTACTGTTTTGGTGTCTTGTGGACGCGTATTAGCCCCGTTGTCACCAACACGTGACCAAAATAACCTTACATGTGACCACCAACACCACCATGTTTGACAGCCTTTGCTGCAGGCTTTGCTATTAGTTGCACTATATTCCTACCAAACCTCTTAATCCTTGTTTAACTATCAAACTATCAGTTTGTAAGGTCTCAAATGCCTAGGCTGACACAGTAGGCTAGGCTATAAAATCGCTAGCATAGCAATTTAGCCTAATGGTATCCCTGTCTATGTCACTGTGTAGCCTGCTAGCTATCTGAACCCTACAGTCATTAATCTGATCCATCCATCCCAACTATTTTAGTAAGCAACTTCTATGTTCATAAACAGACATCACAAACCTTCAAGTTGAACGTTTATTAGACTTAAAAGCAGCATTTTAAAAGCATAGATCCTTCCGACGAACTTTCAGGAGCTGTTGATTTCTTCATTGAAACGGACTATATACTGAAACTGTTATCGCCGCCTGCTGGCCAGGAATATGTATTACATCATTCCACTGAATGACAACGGAGCCATCTGGATGAGATTTGTTAGCGCTCCGTTGCGTGTGTGGACGCGATTTTTTTTCTCAGCCCGCTAAAAAAAATCTCGTTGCGTTGCCGTGTGGACTAGGCCTAGGACGTGAGTGACAGGCTTGTCCACGACTTTAATTTTTCATCAGTAGACTCGGCATTTAAGCATACATCCCCAGCCCAAAACCTCCGTAGGCTATGTAACTGTATTATAACGGGATGCAGGGCTATTCATGCGCCGCTGAAAATAACCTATGACTACAGAAACAAATTATTTGAAATCGTTGCATTTGCGTAAAAAATAATTAGATGCCACCTGCCCAAAAGTGGGCCGGCTCATCAGATCGCACAGATTACCAGCCTGCTTCCACACGTGAGAGAATAGTCTATATAGACTATATCCACGACAAACCCACAACAAACGTTAAGACACCCTTCCAGAATTGAGCACAGTAATCAAGACACAGTGAGGGAGAATGCCCAAAGCATGTAGGGCCTAGATAAAAATTGTGGCAACCGTAGGGTGACAGCGGCCACAGATCAAGAGAGCAGAGGGGAGGGGCACTTATCTCAGAGCTCCCTTTGCTTAAAAAAAACAATAAAAGATAATGCCCCCAAATAGGGACGTGCTTCATTATGCTGTCGGAATGGCGGTATGTCGGAATGGCGGTACGAAAAATGTTGGGATGGTTGATGTCGTAATGGAAGGATGTCGGAGTGGAGGGATGTCTGAATGGAGGGATGTCGGAGTGGGGGGATGTCGGAATGGAAGGCGGTCCCCACGATAAAGATGGTAAACAACGACCAATTCCCAACGCCCTTGAAGTTTTGTCGTAACATGTTAGTCCTGACGACATTGGTTACAACTTACATTGTTCCAACTACATCGTTTCCAGATGTTTCGGCAGCGTTCGGGGAGAATTCGGAAGCACTCGTTGCAAAAAGCATGTCAACATAGCATGGCTAAAGTTTTAGCATCACTAAGCTCATAAAATCGCTAGTGTTGATAACTAAACTACAGGGCCGTCACAAGACAGGCAAACCAGACAATTGCCTGGGGCCCCAGGCTGAAAGGGGCCCCCAAAGACTGTTCATTTTAGTAGGTTACTTGGTGTCTTTAGGCTGAAGTTAGACAACTGTAAGTTCAATACAAATAACTATATTAATGAAAGATGCTTAAAGATTATAAACAATGTGGCTCAAGTAGTTGTTTAAATGAGGTGAAGGGCAACTGGGTGGATGACAAATAAACCTGAAAAAAAGGATTTTTAAAAAACTTCAAATATCATCCCTAAAAAGTGTTTATATGTGTTGTTGTGAGTCTAAACTTAACCAATACGTAAATGTTTTTTTTTACTTTTTTTAATTAAAATAAGTATTTATATATGAATTTGTCAAGGTAGTGCCTAAAACTGTCATATGGTGTGACACTAAAAGAATTTGATATAAAATAATAATTAGGTATTTTTTTCTTCTTTAATTTACGTCGATGTTCTTTTTAATCATCTTTTAACCAGATATTTTAGCGTATTTCTGACATTCTTCGTCAAAAGTTGCTCAAAATTCTTGAGATTCTTGCAGATATCATTTCCTTTCTACACTATTGATTTTGTCATGATTTGTCAGTTAGAAAGTCTTTTTTTATGACGTTTTCTATGATTATTTGATGTCACACCAAATGACATGGTGTCACACCATATGTGACTCTGCACAGCGAAATCAGTCGCATTGGCACTTTTTTCAAAATTAAGTTATTGCATTCACGTGAAAGGCAAGAAAATACTATACTAAATAAATATCGATACTATTGGCCAACAAATGACATAGATAGGAGCGTTCAAAGTGTTACAATGTTGCAAATCAGAAATATTGAAAAGCGGAGAAAAACAACGCTGAAGTTTATTAGCTTGTTGCAAGGGAGTTATTGTGCTAGCTATTTTGAACATTATGCTATCAGTGAACTCAGCTGAATGAATTCTGCTACTTCTCCAACCAAACCAGTTAAATGATATCAAGCCTACTTATCTAACATGCAACCAAGACAGGAATACCCTTATTTGTGGACTTTACACGAAATATGGATATAACATGGATATAACTTGAAGTTCACCGTAAAGGTAAGAGCCAGTGGATGGTTTGGTATTTTGCTATAAAAGTAGGCTAGGCTACGCAACGATGCAATGTGGATGCAGCTGTTAGTATGGGATTTATGGTTGTCATGTCCCTCATCTGAGTGATATCCTTGAAGCAGAAAAATCAGCAGACAGTTAATACTTGGCTTGTGCCGTTTATAGCACTACCGAACGCTTAACAGCTTATTAAACTTCCAGTTATGCCAACTAGCTGCGCCGACTTTAGAACCAGTCTGACTAGCCACCTTCCAACTCAGTCAGATTCTCCACCCGACGTTAGCTCCATCTAGAGGAATTTTATGGACCCCAACTCAATCTGCAAGTTACTTATAGCCTAGTTTATGAAAATGAAAAAGCCCTTTACATTCAGATAATTATTTTTTCTTATAATCTATAACGAATGTTCACATGCCCTGCTGTAGTTTAGGCTACTGTACAAACCAATTAGCACTAGAAATCTATGACAGCTAAGTTAGTACAATGCTAAATGGATACACTTTCTCAATAAACACATTTTTAACCCATTTAAGGTATGAATTTCGGCATAAATTAACAACAATCTGAAAGGGTAGACTTAATTCTGTCAAATTATGCTGAAATGTGAAATTCGACTTTTTGGTGCAAGCATTCCATCTTTAGAATTTTCTCAGAAACGAAGCTTCTGCGAAGCGACTGATTTCGCTGTGCAGAGTCACATATGATGAAATGCACCAAACCACAATGTGTCCGCGCAAAAAAAGGTATTTCATGAAAATAAAATCATTATCAATGAATTTTGAAGGCCACTGACAAGATATTTAGGAATAACATCTATTTTTAACTGCATATTACATGTGAAACTTGGTGACATGGGGGAAAAAATGGGAAAGGGGAAATATAAATTGTACAGATCCTATCCTTATCACAGATTTAATATATTTCATATATGACTTTTTAAATTGAACTGGTGTTTTTACATATATTTCAACATAAAAATGGAATTTGGTCATAGAGTGTGACAGAAATGTCATATAGTGTGACTGAAAAAATAACACATGTACAATGGCACAATGTAACAACAATGTAATAACAATCACTATGTCACTCCATATGACATAGTGTCACTCCATATGACATTTTGACAGTTTATCTGATTTATTAGACAACTAAATACAGCTAGATATTATTTAGAATGCAAGTGACCACATGGCAGCAATGCTTTCTAAGAATTCATAAAGATAAAGATTTGTGAAAAATAACTATTTTTATTGCAAATGATGTCACACCATAAGACACCAATTTTTGGCCACTATTGATGATCTCGGATATGGTGTTTTTTATATAAAAATCTAAAAGGCAGACCTGACCTCCTGACCAAGCCAATCACTCCTGACATGCTATTGTAACTTCCTGATTAAGCAGGGTCCGTGCCATGGCAGTGATATCCAAATTAATGCTCGTTGAAAATATAAAATATAGTGCCACACCATATGACATCCATTTGAAGGACAAAATATATTTGATTAGAACTTAGTTGTACGTTATGCATGGGCATCGAAACTTTCTGTGTTAATAGAAAACATCCAGTTATTTTATTTGCCTGGTAAAATTTTAAAGTATTTATGCTTTATATGGATATACACTCTAATTAGGAAAATCACACGCATAGTGGACAGTCACACCATATGACATTTGTCATGTTTGGATGATTGTTTTATGTCAAAATTTAAATACAACACCAATCAGACCTATCAGACCAACAACATTTCTTAACAATTACCATTTTTTATACCTGTGTGACAAAAGGACAGTCTGAATTTTGCTATCCGTCATCCACCCAACTGTGTCACGTTTGCTTTGGGCCCCCTAAGTAGCTTGAAACGGCCCTGTATGAATGTGCTATTCTGTATTCTCCTCTGGATTTGGGGACAGTATTCCACAAAACTCCAAAAATCAGAATAGGGTATACTCCTGTTGTATTTAATTAAGATACATGTACATGATTTTCTGTTTTTACATAAAGTTATAATGCAGCAGAATGGCAATATATCAATGGCAGTTGAGTATTGTAAAGCCAGCCATGTGTAGTATGCAGTAAGAATACATGTGATGTCAGGTAAATAACCAGTCCCAACCGATCCAATAAAATATTTTTTCCCACAAAGTTGCAGCTGGATTGGGGTAGTGTCCATTTATTGCCACCATTCTATCAATCTTCTCCAGCAGCTCTGTGACCTGAGAGCGATTTCTGCTTCCCTATTGTTAAAAACATGATATCTCCCACTACACTGAACAATTAGGTCTCGAAGATATGTACCCCTATTCAAAAAGTCTTCAATACTTAAGTTATCGGTATTCAATTTGTCTCCATGAGTGAACAAGATCATTGTGTACTTTGTTGATTCTTTGCTGAAGATTTTCTGAATCCGTTTAACTGTATCCTGATCATTCTTTGTGAAACTGCCCAGCTCTATAGTAATTAGCAATGCATGGGGACCAGGAGAGGTTAAATTGATGCACTGCATAATATCTTTTGCTTGATCATTTAAAAAATATCCTGTGTTAAACAGGCCTTGAGTGTCCACAATAGTCACGTTTCTCCCATCCACTTCAAGGTGTTTTCTCTCACACTGCATTGTCACTGCTCCTGGGCGCAAGTATGATGTAAACTCTTCTCTCCCCAGGATGGTGTTTCCTGAAGCACTCTTCCCTGATCCAGTCTTCCCCAGAAGCACAATCCTCAGATCTCTGCTCATCTCTGTGGAGTTAAAAGACACCCAACTGAAAACCCAATCCAATAATAATAATCCAAATCAAAGGCATCCAGAGGTAAAACATGTCCATGACTAAAGTGAGTTATTTTTTTAATTAAACTTCTCCCGTAGCTTTACCCCACCACAAAGTGTTAGATACAGCTCTCCTGCGCGTCACAACTCTCCGGTAACTCCTCTCCGCCATTGAATTGAACTCAACTTCCTATAGATACAGACGGCGAGTCTGCGCACGCCCACAAATATAGCTCCGCCGTGGGGGAAATAGTGAAAAATAATTCCCCTTGGGGGAAAACAACAGGCTCACACAATGGGGAAGTCAATGAGATACTAAGCTAGAAGTTACACTGAGCACCATCTGCAAGGACCTTGACGCATTTTTGAGGGCAATGCCTTGAGGTTGTAATGATGTTCAGATGGTCCGATGTGAATTCTGAACTCGATACCCCTCCAAACGCGATACTGAGTCAAATTTAGTTGATGCTTGTTAGCTTCAATAGCTTGCTAACTAGCCAACTTCATTCATCACCACAGTTAATATAGCTAACTTTAGCTTGCTAAACTGATCTAATCAGACTTGTGATTGAAAGTTGCTTCACTTATGACAAGAGCAGAGACAGCTCCTGACATTTCTGTATAGAATAAGCGAATCATGGAACATTTATTTTAGTCTAAACCCATGCAGGCAAACAGGTCATAATTAGACAAAACATCTAATATGGACTTTATTCGATTTTACTAAGCGATCTATGATTGATAAGCAACTTTTTTTTACCTTGTCCATTCACCACAATGTTAATTTGGCCTCCCCCACACTGATCCCCTCTCGCATTTTGGGGCCGTTAACCATATAATACTTGCCATCTGTATCTATACTTGGCCTCCTAAAGACCACTCCCTGAATTAGTCCGAGAACTGAAAAGGAAGATGGCTCACTTATTTAGTTATTTTAATTGTGTTTTACTTGAATTGTAATGTGTGTACCCTTACTTGCCACCTCTCCTTAAACCACTTAGTTTTACCTTTCTTCAGTTCATCCAGCCTTTCTCTGAGTATGACTCCAGCTTAGCATAGAAATTATGTGTGCATGAAAATGCAAGTTGCTATCTTGGTTGACACTTTGCAACTGTTGAAATTAGAGGTCGACCGATATATCGGTGTGGCCGATATATCGGCTGTTTTTGGACCATTTTTTACTTATCGGCCCATATCGGTATCGGGCTCCCACATATCGGTTTTAGTCGATATTTGTTTAAATGCACTAAATATCTTATTTCACTTAAACACACAATCAGATAGAATATTTAAAAGTCATTGTCACACTTAATTACTTCAATTCGCATTTATGATCGCTTGCCAGCTCCTGCATGGAGCAACGCAACTTAATGCAGAGACGGATGCGCTTGGAAGGCAACAGGGATTATACATTCAATCGAGACACTTGATGACACTGGTAGGGGTAGAGCCATGTTAACATCAGTTTTTGTCAATTGTGCACTTCAGGTTCCCTTTATTTATTTATTTATTTATTTATTTATTTAGCGTAGACATATCCACGGATATACAGTAGCCTATTCAATAAGACGCCAAAACTACGGCCTGTTTTGGCAAATTCTAAGGTCTAGTTTAATTGAACCATAAACTGTTAATGTTGGTTTCGTACATGTAACAGGCCTGCGTTGTAAATGCCTTGAATTTAAGGAGTAGCCTAGTCTAGGCGTTTTCAATTTAAGCTTGGAAACCATTTCGGAGATAACGTGAACCTCGCTTCACTCTGCGCTGCACAAGCAGCCTTTTTCGATGCTCTCGCTAAATTATCTGTATAACCTGTTAGGCCTACATAAAATATAGGGTATGCGACGATGACCTTCCATTTAACATTATGTAGACTGTATGCTTGTAAAGTTAATTTATCGTCTGGCATTATTTCTCCCGCAAATATCTTCCACGGCATATATTTTTCTGCTGCCGGTAGCCTACTTTTTAATATTCTCCCATCACCGTCGATTCAGGTCTATTTTAGTGTGAAAACCCGACATCAAGTTGTGGACAAATCAAACCACAGCTTCAGAAAACAGGACAATTATAGACGGTGTGTGCGTTGCTCCAAGTGGTTGTTAATTCCAACAAAAAACGACGGCAATAATATAATCAAGTCAATAATCCGTAGTGCAATAAGTATTGCCGTAGTTAACATCACAGTTTTTTTCAATTGTGCACTTCAGGTTCCCTTTATTTATTTATTTTTTTTTTTTTGCGTAGACCAGCCTATTCAATAAGACGCCAAAACTACAGCCTGTTTTGGCAAATTCTAAGGTCTAGTTTAATTGAACCATGAACTGTTAATATTGGTTTCGTACATTTAACAGGCCTGCGTTGTAAATGCCTTGAATTTAAGGAGTAGCCTAGTCTAGGCGTTTTCAATTTAAGCTTGGAAACCATTTCGGAGATAACGTGAACCTCGCTTCACTCTGCGCTGCAGTTTTCGATGCTCTCGCTAAATTATCTGTATAACCTGTTACATAAAATATAGGGTATGCGATGATGACCTTCCATTTAACATTATGTAGACTGTATGCTTGTAAAGTTAATTTATCGTCTGGCATTATTTCTCCCGCAAATATCTTCCACGGCATATATTTCTGCGCAAGGGCACTGGTCTTTCCCTACATGCCATGCAAATGAATTATGATGACCGAATTAACGCACAATTTTCACGTTTTTCATGTTTATTTAGGACTACAGTATGAAATGTAGGCTTAGTTTCAAAATGCATAGGCTAGTCTAAGAGTTAAGAAACATGAAAACTCATATGAAAAAAATAATAATATAGGTTACTCATTAGGAGTAGGCCTATATGTTGGCTAATTCATGAGTATTGTAATACCCCTCATTTAATCCTCTATCTCGTGATTTTCTAACCTTTACAGAGATTGAGCAGGCAAAACAATGTCTCAATGTCAATCTTTTCATGGAATTTGGAAATATTATCCCTTTTTTGGGGGGGGGGGGGGGTTAGATAGGATAGTGTAAAGATGACAGGAAACAAGTGAGAGAGAGAGATGGGGTGGGATCGGGAAATGACCCTGAGTCGGAATCGAACCCGAGTCCCCGGATTGATGGTTTGACGCTCTAGCCACTGAGCCACGGCGCCCCCGGAAATATTATCCCTTTTGTAGGCTATAAATCTATCATTTAGCAGTCCAGTAAAACAGCTGAAAAAATTTACAATATCGGCCCAAAATATCGGCCATACATCGGTTATCGGCCACCCAGAGGCAATAAATATCGATATCGGTATCGGCCCCCAAAAAAGCATATTGGTCGACCCCTAGTTGAAATGGTTGCTAGGTTATTCATGTAGTTGCTATGTAGGCTGCTAGGTTGCAACTGTGGAATTGGTTGCTAGGCCGTTGCCAGGGTACTTGAGGTGATTGCTAGGTTGTTGCTATGATAGGTGCGGTGGTGTCTAGGTTAAGCATGTTGGTTTCTATGTTGGTTCCTAAATTACAACTGTGGAAGTGGTTGCTAGGCTGTTGCTAGGGTAGTTGAGGTACAAACCGAATTCCAAAATAGTTGAGACACACACAAATTGTGAATAAAAATGGAATCCAATAATTTACAAATGTCTTAAACCTATATTTTATTCACAATAGAATATAGATAACATGGCAAATGTTGAAAGTGAGACATTTTGAAATGTTATGCCAAATATTGGCTCATTTTGGTTCAACACATTCCAAAGTAGTTAGGACAGGTAGCAATAAGAGGCCAGAAAAGTAAAATGTACATATAAGGGACAGCTGGAGGACCCATTCACAACGTATTTGGTCGATTGGCAACATGTTTGGGTACGAAAAGAGCCTCCCAGAGTGGCAGTGACTCTCAGAAGTCAAGATGGGCAGAGGATCACCAGTTCCCCAAATACTGCAGCAAAAAGTAGTGGTGCAAGATCAGAAATGATTTTCTTAGACAAAAAGTGCAAAGAGTTTGAAGGTATCATCATCTACAGTGCATAATCATGGAACAATCTCTATCCATAAGGGTCAAGGCTGGAAAACCATACTGGATGCCCGTAATCACCGGGTCCTTAGACGGCACTGCATGACATACAGGAATAGTAACGTAATGGAGATCACAAATTTGACTTAGGACTACTTCCAGAAAACACTGTCGGTGAACACAATCCAAAAAAGAAGCCATTCCTAAACATGACCCAGAAGCCCAGGCATTTTCTTTGGGCCAAGGCTCATTTAAAATGAATTGAGGCAAAGTGGAAAACTGTTCTGTGGTCAGGCAAATCAAAATTCAATGTTATTTTTGGAAAACTGTGACATATGCCATCCGGACAAGAACAACCCAAGTTGATGTTGCTTATAGTTAGCGATCAGTTCAGAAGGCTGCATCTCTGATGGTAGGGGGTTGCGTGAGTGTGTGTGGCATGGCCAGCTTATGCATCTGGAAAGGCACCATCAAGTCTGCAGTCCAGATCTTTCACCCACAGAAAACCTTTGGTGCATCATAGGAAGACATTAAAAAAAGACCTAAGACAGTTGAGCAACTAGAAGCCTGTATTAGACAAGAATGGGACAACATTCTCTCCACAACTTCTCTCCACAGTCCCCAGACGTTTGCAGACTGTTCTAAAAAGAAGAGGGGATGCCACACAGTGGTAAACGTGGCCTTGTCCCAACTATTTTGGAATGTGTTGATGTCATAAAATTGAAAATCAACTTATTTTCTCCTTAAAATTATATATTTCTTCAGTTTCAACATTTGATATGTCATCAATGTTGTATTCTGAATATAATATTGAAATTTGAAACTTCCACATCATTGCATTCTGTTTTTATTCACAATTTGTAAAGTGTCTATAGTGGTTGCTAGGTTAAGTATATCGGTTGCTATGTTGGTTGCTAGGTTGCATCTGTGGAAGTGGTTGCCAGGGGACTTGAGGTGGTTGCTAGGTTGTTGCTAGCATAGGTGCAGTGGTTGCTAGGTTAGTCATGTCGGTTACTATGTTGTTTGTGAAAAGTAGCCTAATAACGGAAAAGGGCTTAGAGATTGCAGAGGAAGATCCTTTTGGATTTGCATTGACCATCATGTAGTTGTCTATTGTCTTAACAATTTTACATTATAATGATTTAACACTGATAGAAACATTATTCTTAAAGGAACGGGGAGCCGAAGTCACGGCCTCTTCTGCATTAGCATACGGTCCTATCGAGCCTATTAAAATGAATGAATTAGATACCTATAACTTCTGGTCCGCTTTGGTATGCGTCGTGGGTTTCACATATAATGTTTATAATGTTTAAACTTACATTTTGAGCTTCACAAACGTAAAAAATAAATTTATTGTAGACGAACTTCAAAAGTTACGTTACATAAAACAACAAACATAGTCTTGATTGGCATGAATGGTTATCATTTAAATTCACATGCAACATAATATGTGTGACTCAAGTTATAAATCAAAGTGGACCAAAAAGTCACGTTTATCTGTCCATTCACTCTCAGCTCCATAGGTCCCGTATGCTAACCTGAAGTAAGCATGACTTCAGTTCCCTATAGGACACTGAGATTGAAATTGGCGGAATAATGGCATAGGCCTATTCCTTTAAGTAACATAAGCTACTATAAGAAAACATTTGTCTAGCCTATGTTTTTTAGGTGTGTATGTGTTCTAATCAGGTTAAAGAAAAAAAAACTATATCTTCACTTCATTTTCAGTTGATACAGTAAATATTCCTTTCTGTGAATGGAAATGCAGATATAACAACAACTTTATCTCTTTTTTTACTTCATAATTGAGTAAAAAAAAAATATGAATGCATGCTGTTTCTAGTGCCTTTTTTCTCTGGAAATTAATGGTGTAGTGGTGGTTCTCTGTTGCTTTAAACAAACTGCTAGCCTATTTTGCACATAACTGTACGTGTTTAGCCAACCTCATGATAAAATCATACAAAATAAAAAACAAAACATTTAGTCCATGATCATTTTCAAAATATAGCCTATGCATTGTATGTTTAGTTATAACTTAGGCCTAATTTATTTGAATTGTTTAGGCTACCATCTGTTATGTTCTCATTTGGCTACAGATGAGTGCATGCCTTTTCAATGCTATAGAAGGCAAAAACACATTATTTTAGGACTTATTGTAAATATGTCTGCTACTTCTGAACATGTTGTCAGTAGGCTGCAGGCTAAAATTGACTTCAGTAGTGTGCCGGTCACTGCTTTTGTCAAACAAGCTGTGGAAATGTTGTAGCCTAACATTAAAACGGGATGATGCTCGAAGTGAAGCTCACTTCTCCGTGGTCTCAACTAAATGAAGTTAACGCTACTTGGTCACATTCACGATTAACCTATGCTTTTTTCTCATTGGTTGCTGAGGTACATCTTACCCAGATACAGCAGTACTATTTTCTGATAGGCTGTTGTGCAGCCAGTTTAGGTTTTTTGATTGGCTGTTAGTGACAGGCTCAATTTAGAACTATCATGGAGACCGATAGGAGACTTACCTCACTCAGGTCAGATGATGCGCTACTTTAAGGCACTTCCGCGCAACGATCTGATGTTGAAGCCCTTCAGAGCGATTTCAAGCCCAATATTTTCTAACCGACCCAATCAGGGCTGCTGGCTGCTGTAGAGGGTGTGATGTAGCTAAGAAGCAACTGTTTGGAATCCAACCAATCCAACAAACGTCATCGGTTGGTTTCGATGTGATTGGCTGAAGTGTACGTCAATTAAATTGATGGACAAGCCATTTGTCCAGTTAGATTCAAGGATTTCTGGCTCCTGAAATAAATCGTCTATCGTTGATCATCAGATGTTCGCGCGTTAGCGCTACATCTGACGTGAGTGAGGTAAATAGGAGACAGGCCAAGATATACAAACATGGCAGAATAAATAAATATTTTTTCTGCGTGGGAAATGCAATGTGTGGTGGGAGAGCGTGATTAAAGACCGAAATTAATTAGTGTCACGCTCAATGCGTGACAGTTGAAAGCCCTGCACTTATAACTCACTGCAGTTTTCCAGCGGGGGAAAATCCTACACAGGGGCCGTCAGCTTCTGCCTGACAGTCCACAATAACCGCTGGCTTTTAATTGGCAAACTAAATACGAACACGGCAGTGCAAAACGGTGCAAATTTAGGCTACAGACAGCGTTACAGATTTAAAGCCGCAAGCGGCTATTTTGGGCCCTCGCACATGTTGTTCCACAACACGACATTTATTATAGTCATAGTCATAGTCATGTTTATTTATATAGCACAATTGTAATAATAATAATAATATTAATCATAGAAGAAGACAAAAATTAATAAAAACACATATACAAAATAAAATACAATAGAGAGAGAAAGAAAGCTAAAATAATATGTACATATAACTAGAGATGCACCGATCACAATTTTTTGGGCCGATACCGATTTCTGATTTTCCACAGAGTTTGACCAGCCGATACCAATTCCTTTTAAAAAAAAAAAACATTTTCCAGAACACAAAATGTATTTTCTTATAACCTTCAATCTTTAAATAGACATAGCATGAAACAGATTTTCAGTTATGTATGGGCTTACCAGGAGTAAAACATCTCATAAAAATGCTAAACGCCAACATGCAGATCTATGTCTAAACAGTCTATGCAAAATTTTATTATTAAAAAGCTTAAAAATAATAAATATATGTAATAATATAAACTTTTTAAAGTAGCTTACAGTACTTTTGTTATACAGTTAGAGCTTGGTGGTATGATCAAATTTCAGTGTTTTACAGAATTACACTAGAGTCATGATACTGTAGGTTATTTGATGGTACTTCTTAGCTAATAGCCTATCCCATGGTAATGATTAAACTCCCACAAACAAATAATTTTGATGTCCATACGTAGCCTACAGGCTTAAATGAATTTACACATAGGCTACCCAAATAGATTCTCTGCTTGAACTGTACCCTAAATTAATTTAAAATTCTTTGACAAACTACACACTAGTCTAGTGGCCATGATGCTAGGCTGCGTGGTTATGATGTTAACTGGATTCTAATTGCCATTTCGCAAGCTCTGTGTTGCGTGCAGAGGAGGGAACCTGTTGTTTGAGGAAGAGAACTATGCTGATTGCGCGAAGGGTAATAAAAAGTAGGCCTACCTCATGGCCGTGAAGCCATCTGTAAAGATTCTCAAAATATTATGCTAGGCTATATCACGTAATGCCAATTTGTTTGCTAATGGAAGAAGTAAAAATAAACTACTTGTCTTTAGTGTTAATATTAAATGCATAGGCCTACTTTAGCGAGTCACTCCATCTCAAATGCAAATAAGCTCCAGGGATGATCTGTGCTGTGAGTTTGCTTTCGCGCACGTTCAATATGATTTCATGTGTAGCACTTGCGCTGAAATTGCGCAGCATGGCTCTGGCCGATCAAAAATCGGCATATTTTATGGTTGGTTTTATGATCACTGAGCATGGCCAAAACGTGAAAATCAGCCGGTTTAAATCGGCCGCCGGTCAATCGATGCATCTCTAAATGTAAATATAGCTGCAAGCAGCAATGAGGGGGCCAAGCAGCTGAAGGCTAACTGAGTTGCAAGAAGGCAGACGGATGTACAGTTAAGTCAGCGAGATGGCCCTAAGCCTCCAAAAGCAGTTTAATGTCAGCAGACCAACTTTTTGACCAAGATAAGGCCATTTCTTGTATGGCGGCTTCGCCACCGTATTCGACTCAGTGTTACGGCCAAACGGTTGCGAATGGACAAAGCAAACAATTAATTTTTCTTTACCTTGGTCTGAAGATACCATGTACCAAGTTGCATGAAGATTGGACAAAATATGCGGCCTGTGATAGTTTAGTTTCACTTTCGACAAAATCCAAAATGGCGGAAAGGCTATTTGGGCGGAATATGACGTCATAGGGTGCGTTGGAATCAGCTTGGCCCAAGGATTCCAAAGGTACCAGGCATTTGATAATCAGTCGTATGGGTCAGAAGTTATAAACATAAACGTACTCTGATATTAGCCAAAATAACCTTTTTGCCTATTATAGCGCCCCCCAGTGGTGCAACTGCACCAAATTTGGTGTGTTCTTCCGGGAGTGGACCAGAAAACAGCTGACCAAGTTTCATGAGGTTTCGTCAAAGCGTTGCCGAGATATGACCTCACTTCCTGTTTGTCAACATTCGCCGTCGAATTCGACAGGTTGTAGAGGCCTGAAAGCTTTTGAAACTTTATTGGCTGCAAATGGGACTACCCATAGTACAATCGGACAGTGGAATTTTGGTCATAGCCCATAGCCCTCATGAGGTATTAGCCAAAACACGTTTTTGCTAAATATAGCGCCCCCTGGTGGCCAAACTGCACCAAATTTGTTGTGCCCCCAGTAGAGGTTGTCAATTGTCATGGCACCAAGTTTGGTTAAGATTGGTCAAATGGTCTCCGAGATATGAGCTCACTTCCTGTTTTGCGGCTTCGCCACCGTTTTCAATTGGCTGTTACGGCCAAACGTTTACGTAATCCGGTAATGACATAGCCTAGCACAACTTTTTTCGGCTTGGTCTGAAAATACTGTATACCAAGTGTCATAAAGATTGGACAAAATTTGTGGCCTGTGAAACTTTAGTTTCACTTTCGACAAAATTCAAAACGGCGGAAAATCTAGTTGGGCAGAAAATGACGTCATATGGTGCGTTGGAATTGGCTTGATCCACGGATTCCAATGATGCCAGGCTTGTCAAAATCGGTTGCTCGGGTCAGAAGTTACAAACATGGATGCAGTTCCAACTTTGACCTGTTGGTGGCGCTAGAGAGTTTGAGCTGGCAGCATGAAATTAGCTGTTTTTGATGAGGGCAGTGTGCCCAATCAGTGTGCCAAATTACAGCATTTTACCAAGCGGTTCTATGGGCTGCCATAGACTTCAATGGCAGAGGAATAATAATAAATATAGCTGCAAGCAGCAATTAACGGGGTCCAAGCAGAAGTCCTGTGCAGCCCTCTCTGGCTACAAGACAACTTAGACTCGTTTTCCAAATCCCAGTTTGACGCACCCAGGATGGGAACTTGGTACCAGCTTGGCTGAAGGCACTAATAGAGCTGTAAAACTTGACTTGTTTTCAGTTCTTGGTTCCCTCTGAGTCACATGAGTCAGTCAAGTTAGTTGGGTAAGCTTCTGTATGCCAGTGAGTTGAATGGGGAACTGCTGCTCATTCCCTCCCCCCACTCTCCTCTTTGCACCGGCCGGGAGTCGAACCGGCCACCCTTCGGTTCCCAGTCCAACTCCCTGACCGGTACACCACGGATACGTAGGCTGCCTGTTACGTTTTTCTAGAACAGAAAGATTTAACAATAAACTTAAGATTAAAGAACATTTTAAATCTAAATGTTAAATTTAAATTCTAAATTTAAATGTTGAATCTAGATCCTAAATCTAAATGTTAAATCTAAATGCTAAATCTAAACGTTAAATCCAAGCCTTGGATTTATATTTAGGATTTATATTTAACATTTAGCCTAAGATTTAAGAACATTTTAAATCTAAATGCTATATGTAAATGTTAACTCTAAATCCTAAATCTAAATGTTAAACCTAAATGCTAAATCTAAATGTTAACATTTAACATTTAGCCTAAGAGTTAAGAACATTAAATCTAAATGCTATACTGTCAGGATTCAAGAAGTTAAGATTAAAACTATATGTTACCAGTGAAAGGAAAGTTTCATCCATTTCCAATATCCCTATAAATACTCAGACGTGTGAAACCTGCTGATGATGTCATGTCGCTGTCAGGATTCGAACCCATGATCTTTGGATTACAAGACTGAAGCTAATCCACTACTCCATGATGGATTGTAGTAAGAGTTTTTCCTTGCAATCTAAGTAGTGGTGAGGAACAACTTTTCAACTCTAGTGACTGCAGATTGCAAAGATTGAAGTTGACTGAAATGACTGCTTGAGAGCCTCAAGTCACGAGTTAATGTGGATTTTACTGAATACTTCTAGCTCTCATGTGTGTTGAGCGCTTCAGAGCACAATTGTCTTTCCATCCAGTCTCTGTTGGCCACACCCCTTCCAGCTCACCTTCAGCCAATTACCTTAGGCCATGCCACTTATTAAGGACACCTGTGATCATGCTGAACTCTTTGTCTGCTCAGACTCCAAACCTGAATGCTGCTGTTGAATGAGTTTTTCGTGTGCGTTATTGACAGTGTAAGTTTGTCTTGTTTATGCTTATTTAGAATATTACTGAATCTTTGAGCAGACTTGTGCATTCTATGTTTGATGATTAAGCTGTATTTGTTTGTTGAATTGATTGATTTCTTGGTTTCTGCTTGTGGAACAGAACATAGCCCTGTGTAGTTTAATTTATGTCACATGCCTACTGCTAGCATGTTTCATGGGCTAGGTGATGTGTATCTTGTGAGCTACTGCGGTGTTTTATGTTTGTATTTTGTATTGACTGATTGTGGCATGAATTGTTGCCTTTTCATTTCCCTCCCTAAACACACACACACTCATTGTACACACATTTCAGACATGTATCACATTCATCTCTCCTGGACTTTTGGATGTTGTGTTGTGTTGATCTGGAAATAAAAGAACTGAACTTGTAACCTGACTGTATCCTTGATCCTGTATCCTGTGTTGAGAGCTTCAAAGCACAAGGAATGGTGGATTTTATTAAATACTTCAATGTTGATGTATCCTACCAAAGATTCATAGACCTGTAACCAATGAGTGTTTTTGTGAACTGTACAAAATGTTTGAGATTGTGTGTGTTTTTTTTTTTTTTACCTCAATAAACATGTCTTATTGTGTGCTGTAAATTATTTACAAATGATTTTATGTAGACAGTGAGTGACATGTTAATGTTCAGTCATCAAGATTATGCCAGCCTCATTAGTGGTTTGATAATTTTCTAGCATGAGATGACTGAGCTGGGATTTGAACCCACAATGTTCTGATTTGAGAGGCTAGGCAGTAAGCCACTGAGCTAATGAGGATTGCACTGATCACTACGTTCATTTACCTAGTCAAACTAGCGAGTTGTGTTAAGTATTCAGTAAGTGCCGATTACCAATTAATTCCACAGGTGCCAGTGATCATGAAGTTGACTGAAAAGCCAGCTGAATGAGCAGAATTGTCACTTTCAAGGCACGTGTTCAAGATGAGGTGAATTCAAGCAAGTCAGGATGGAAATACTGAATACTTTTTTTCTTACCTCAATAAAGATGTATTATTGTGAGCTGTGGATTATTTACAATTGATTTTATGTAGATAGTCCATGACATGTTAAGTTCAGGCCTCAAGATTATGCCAGCATGATAACTAGTGGTTTAATTTGACATGAGATGGCTGAGCTGGGATTTGAACCCACAATGTTCTGCTTTAAGAGGCTAGGCATTAACCCTCTGAGCTAATGAGAATTGCTCTCAATCCTACTTTCATTTACCTAGTTAAAGTAGCAAGGAACCTAACAGTCCAAGCTGAAATGAGAATGAGTTTAGTGTTCAGTGAGTGCAGATTGCCAATCAATTCCACAGGTGCCAGTGATCATGAAGTTGACTGAAAAGCCAGTTGAATGGTCTGAGTTGTCACTTTCAAGGTGCATGTTCAAGACAAGGTGAATTCAATAATCAGGATAGAAACACTGAATATCTTTATTGTTTGGTAACTGTGCTGTTTGATTTAGATTGTGTTTGATATTGCCATAAAGTAGTTTTGTGTGTGTGGGTTTTGACATCAGAATTAGCATTTTCATCAACCTTGTCATGTCAGAGATGGGATTTGAACCCTTGATCTCATAGCCTTTCACTTTGAATTGCTAGGCCTATGCTCACTGAGCCAGTCTGCCTGCATAGCATTACTGCTGAGAGTCACTCACTCAAAGTCGTAAGGGATAGCCTACAAGCAGACCACTGATTTCAAACTAAAATTAAAGCACTTTGACAAAGAGTAGACCAGGGAGATTTTGCACAGTTACTTGAACTTATAAAATGATTAAACTATTAAAATTTCAAAGGGTTTGGTTGATTTTAATCAAAGTGCTCAAACTTTAATTAACTATAATATTAAAACCGATAGACATATGCAAGTGACAGTGAATAGAATAGAGTGGCTTGGTCTGTAGATTGTGTCTGACCATTTTGGTCATGATAGGACTAATTTTGTGGCCTGTGAAACTTTAGTTTCACTTTGGCTAAAGTCAGAAATTCTGGGCAAACTAAACATTTTTTGTAAAATAAGACCATTGTAAGAAAGATGCAGTCAAGTCCAAGGATTAAGGGACTACAGGACTATTGAGTGTATGCACTACTGGTCAGGAGATATGGGCTTGAATGGAATTTGTTGAATTATAGCGCCACCTATGTGTGCAGTAACACTAGTTTTAGGCTCTGAGTAGTGGGGGCAATTTCTGGTCTTTCTGGAAAATTACAGGAGTTTTGGCCTTGCGGTTTAGGCTGCCCATCCACTTTTAGCGGAGAAATTGCAAGCAGCAATGAGGGGGCCAAGCAGCGAAGCTGGCTGATTTGCGGGGGTGTCTTGAGGTAGCGTGCGAAAGGTCGAGTCAATGGGAGAATGTTCCAAGAAAATATAAGCACAAGCACAGAACTGACAGTCTCCCTAATGCCCCCAGCCCCCACTTCTCCCCCAGCCTACCACTTCCCCCTCATCGCCCGCTCTCCCCTCATCCCCCACTTCTCCCCTCAGCCCCCCCTCAGCCCCCACTTACCTACAATCTCCGACTTCCTCCTCATCCCCCCACATCTCTCCTCTTGACTGTGCGTGTCAAGCATAGAACTGCATTGCCCACCCCTCGCCCCCCATCCCCCACTTCCTCCCCCTTCCCCCCACTTCTCCCCTGCACCCCCCCCCCCCCGTGCTCCCCTGTCTCCATTGCCCAGTGCCTTAAGGCAATGTATGAAATTTTGAGTCAATCGGAGAATGTTCAAGAAATTATAGCGCCCCCCAGTGGTCATTGCTCACCATATTTATGGAGCGTGTTCAGGACAGTGTCTTGAGTCTATATACCAAATTTGGTGTTAATCGGAGAATGTTCAAAAAATTATACTGCCCCCAGTGGTCAGTGCTCACCAAATTTTTTGAGCTTGTTCAGGACAGTGTCTTGAGTCTATGTACCAAATTTGATGTCAATCAGAGAATGTTCATGAAATTAGAGCGCCCCTAGTGGTGAAATGATATTATGGCTAAACTAAGGATGGTGTCATGAGTGCACGTACCAAGTTTGGTCACAATACGAGAAAGCGTTGCTGAGATATGAGCTCATTTCCTGTCTGATAACTTTTGCTGCCCCCAGTGGTCAAACTGGACCAAAATTGTTTTACAGCCTCAGCATGTGGTGTGGTCACATGTGACCAAGTTTGGTTCAGATTGGTCAAAGGATGGCTGAGATATGACCTCACTTCCTGTTTGGCGGCTTCAACGCCATCTTTGATTGGCTGTGGCGGACAAACGGTTACGAATTGGACAACGCCAAGGGATGACCTGTATTCAGCATTGGCTGAAGATACTATGTACCAAGTTTCATGAAGATTGTAGAAGCTTTTTGACAGTTGTTGATTTAGTTTCACTTTCAACGTAATCCAAAATGGTGGATAAAGGGGTGGGGCGTAAATTGCATTGGCCAGAATGCAAGTTGAAGGATGATAAAGAGAAAGAGGATATTTGAATGTCATTATTGAAAGTTGTTATTAATTGTGCCTCATAGGTCTACATATAAGACCTAGTGTGGAATAACAAATAAAAAATAAGATACATTTAATTGTAGGATTTAATAAACATTGTGTATTAATGCATATTTTTAATTTCATAAACATACAAATACAATTGAAGATTTAGAATAGGCCATTATCTTTCATATTGAGAAAATTAGCTTTACATTTACTGAAGGACTGCAGATATGACGGCCTTTGTCGTCACCTAGCGGCCAAAGAAGGGTACAGTATATCTGTTGAGTATTTTTATTCTCCAAAAGAAAATTAGTTGTAACCTAGGTTTATAACAAAAATTATGCTAATTTACAAAAGAGATCATCTTTTAAGGATTTTTTCCCCATGAGATATCAGCAGGAGAAAAGTGGTTACCGGTATATTAGGTTTAGTCTATATAGGCTACTCTTTGTTGACCAACACTCAGAAATGTTGTTAGGATTGCACAAAAGTGCAAGTGCTAATATTAAAACACAAGAATTTTTTTAACACAAGTTAATGCAGGAGCACTGCAGTAACTTAGATGCATTTCATTACAGGTGAAAAAAGTGAAGCAATGTAATTCAGGAAGTTCTAAAACATAGTAAAAGTCTTTTTTAATAGACATATGGATATAGAATTGATCATAAAAAAGAAGAGATTAACAAGGAATGCAACAGTTTTGATGTCGAAAAGAAAGGGTGGAATACACAAACTTGACGAGAGTTTGAGATTTTGATCTGTTAGGACTTTTACTCTGACAAATAGACAGACGATGGGAGAAGACAAATGGCACGGAAACGCAGAGCTGTTCTTCTTTTTGCCCTTCGTGAGTGAAGGTAGGACGTCTGGTGAATTTGTGCATGAAATGATTCAGTATATCTGTTTAATAATTTAAGAGTTATCTACCATAATGTTCATAAGTAAAAGTACGATAGCGTTTTTGACGTAAAATGTAGCTGGGATATTATGTTTTAGATTTGTAGATAGAGGTCACTATGTTGAGCGTTAGCTATAGCATATATCAATTTCAGCTAACCTAGCGATAGCTAACTTGAACTAAAGTTAGACAAACACGGCTAAATGCTCGGTTAAATATGGTTTTGTGAGATGTTGAAAAGTTTTCAATGCTGTGATTTGACTATGAAGTAGACAAGTAGGTACGGTATGTTGCCTTATCTCGGTTCCTTGTTAAATTATGACTTGTAGTCAAATAGTTTGTACAATTGTGTTTCAGTTGTAACGTTAGTTTAAAGGGGGGAAAGATAGTTGCAGCTACTGGATTGGATCATGCAAGTGATTAAAATGACAACAGAATAGTAAACCTTAGTAGATGTTAGCCCTCTTGAATAAATTATTCTTTTATGAGGAAAAAAATATTTCTTATATAGTTTGATGGTGATTGATGCAATTGTTAGTTTTAGCTAAATGACATTAAATATTACATTATGTTGTGTGTGTTAAGTGTGATTGTTTGGATTTTGCAGGAGGTAGGCCTAAACCTAAATAATCAAACTAGCATTGTATCGTATTTTGCCTTTTTCCGCCCCTCACATAATTCCGCCCTTTTACACACGAAAAACTTAATTAAAGTTAATTACTGTAATAATCAGGAGGCTAAATTTCAATAGCGCAGACCCAGGTGATGGGTCAATCTATCAGCTACATACCAGTGAAAAATTACGGCTCTACACAGCCATTAAGTATACCAAAAAGCGTTTTTTTTTTTGTCATATGTGCCAACCGTTATGGAACGAAAAAAAGGAGTTCGATTTCGCGACGGAGATCTTGATCAGACAAATATTTGATTAAAACCGACACTACTAGCTTTAGCTCGTTTTTTTGGGGCTTCCCATCTATCTTTGCGAACGAAAACAACAGGACGTGATCACATGACCTAGGGGTCCTGACAGAAACCGCATTTGAGCTAATTGCTAATGTTTTCGCTAATTTACGACTTCATATCTTTCATCAGATCTCTCCCGAATTAATTAATAAGGACGGAAATACGGAACGTTTATGGCTGCCGAGAATAGGTAATTTTTGTGGGGTATGGCTAGCCGCGATAGAGAAGAACATAAAACCAGTTTCAGGACAAGACCTACGATGATGCTAATCGTTATCTAGACATCCTCAGCTAGCAATTGATATAAGGCTAACTGCCTGGAGATATTTTGGCGAGTAATAGTTTGATTTTGATTAACTTTTAGTTGTAATTAATTTAGAACTTTAGGGCGAGAAATGGAAGGATACGATATATTGATTAGCCTACATTTTGTCTGGCTATTAGGCTAGGCTATAGGGGCCTACTCTATCCCTACCATGGTGTAAGCAAACATGTCTTGGGTATTTGTGTGCATGGGCTTTCCAGGCATTCTGCTTTAGTCTTTTCAATTGTTTTAACTCTTTACTAAGTGTAAATTTTAGTTGGTTTCTCTGTAGTAATCTAGGCATCATCCACATGTCAGACTATAGTATTGGTAGATCTTTTTGGGGAAAAACGCATGTTAGCAGTGAATGTTGATGGGTTGATGTGGTAGATAAAGTATACATGACATGCATTTTGTTGGTTGGCATTGTTTTCATATTTGCAAAGTAGTGGCTTCCAATTAAACAGAATTTTAATGTTGAATGTTGATGTTGATGTGGTAGATAAAGTATACATGACATGCATTTTGTCGGTTGGCATTGTTTTAATATTTGCTAAGTAGTGGCTTCCAATTAAACAGAATTTTAATTGGGAGGAATTATGTAGGCTAATTATTATGACCGTGAATAGGCGGGCTGTTGGACCTATTTTACAGTCCTATTGATAATAATGTTATTTCACTTCTAGTTTTTGCCAGGCAGTAGAAGTTACATTTAACATGATTCTTTCTTTTTGTTCAGATACTATTCAGAAACATTGAGAACTAACTATTGGATTGGATTATTGTCAAAGGTGAGAATAAACTAATAATCTTATTTCACTTCTAGTTTTTGCAAGGCAGTAGCAGTTAGGCCTAAATTTAACACGATTCTTTTTGTTCAGATACTGAAACTATTGAGAACTAGGGTAACCATTGGATTGGATTATTGTCAAAGGTGAGAATAAACTGTATGGTCAGCAATCAGTTGTAAGTGACTAGTATAAAATATAGGCCTGTAGGTCATTTTAGTGACAACACAGAAGGTTCATTAGTCAAAGCACTGCTAACCGCTGTTAATTTGAATCCTGAAATGTAATAGTTGTGTGGTGAAGTGAATGTACAGTATTGACTATATTTAACCCTTTGCAGACGGACCGTTCTAATATCGTAAGAAAAAGATCGATGACATTCAGTCTAATATCTCCGCCAAACAGCAATGTATTTCTTAACTGAAAACTTCCTCATAAATGTCACATCATAGGCTTTACAATGATATGATTGGTTAAGGCATTTGTGGCGTGAATTTCCTTCTCTACCCGAAGAGAGTAATGTCACTTCAGCCTGTCACTAGTGGAGGAGCCATGGGAGGAGCAGGCTCGGGACACATCATACATCGCTAATATTAACCTCATCTACAAGAACAACTGGTGGATCAAATCTGGTAAGAAAGGCTTATTATTTCATAGCGTTATCATTTATCCAAGTTATGGGCACCATTTCGCTGTATTTTGGGTTTTTTGAGCCAGAAAGTGTACCAGAGGAAAAGTTACATTTTCAGTCACGTAAGGTTTGTGTTTACATTGGCTGCAGGTGATATTAGCGATCTGAAAACCTTGATAAACTATCAATACTTTCGTTTTTTTGGGGGGTGTTACTACATGTCAAATAAGATTACACAACTTCCAGTGTGGGTATTTGAGGTATTTCTTCCGTTTTGACCAAAATATCCTGTCAGATAATGTTATCTTTTGGAGCATGTACAGTTAGCTGCTAGTTCTAGCTGCATGCAGCCACTGTGTTGTCACCCGAGTTTCGTCGCTTGTTTCATGTAGGCTAGCCTAAAAGTTATTATGCCATATTCATGTAATAAACAAGGTATTGTCCAATAAATCTGTTTTTCTGTTGAAATATGTTGCATAGTTTGCAGATATTTCTAACCAAGTTGTTTAGTTTGCTAGCTAGCTTTCAAACAAATTTGGTAGTGGTAATGACAAATGTAATAGTAGCTAAGTTGAAAACATAGTCAGCTGTTTTCATATATTACATAAAATATATGATTTTATTGTCATATATCCTGCTAAAACAAACAATCATTTCATATCTTGGCATTGTTTTACAAGCTTTTACATTGTAAGAAGTAGTTTAATCTATAAGTTCAACTCAAATCAAAACTTTGTTTTGTAAGTGTTTGAAAGACCATCTTGGTTGTTTCTCCATCTGCCTGACCAGCAGTGTTGCATGCTTTTTGTGAAATATGTCATGGTTTGTGGTGATGCATCTGATGTTGCTGCAATGTATATCCCTAAAAAACATCTTGATAATAAACATTAGGCTTCCTCTTTATCTGTTCATTATTTTAGATGGAGAGGGAGAAGAGTGAGCATATGCGCGGCTGATGGAGTCGACTGGAAGCGACTGACTGCTGATCAACAACATGGCATGTAAACATCTATAAACCTCATGAACCATGATGGGATGGATTTAGAAGAAGATGACAGCCTGAATTGGAAGTTGATCGGTGAAGAGAATGACTATGGTGTAGAAGCAAAGGACGAGAGGGATCTCCTTTCATCCTGAGCTGGGTAAGTGTCTGTGGACAACCACAGAACTTGGCGCATATGCACATTTCTAGAAGAGCAGTGCTAATTTCTGTACTTGTATAAATAATATTGGTGTTTCATTTTACTGTCTACCCATTCAATGATGTCTGTTTTTTCCTTGCATGATTTTAGATGGAGGATGAGAAAAGATTTGCAGCTGATGGAGTGAGAGGGGAGGACCCAGCGGACTACTGATCAACTCCATGACTTCTACAAACATGTCGGACCATGAAGGGATAGGCTCAGAGGAAGACAATAACCTGGAGTTTCTGGCTGAAGGGGATGAAAATGAGAAGTGCCTGAACAGAGCAGAGGACAGAGAGATCCCTTCATGCAGAGACGGGTAACCGTGTCTGCAACTGCACGCCTGCAGACATGCACACCTACAGACATGCACATTTCTGGTCATGACAAGATTATTGCTTATTACAATAATAGAAATGACCATTACCTTTCAGTAGATATTTCTTAGGGGAGCTTTGTTATCCCTTCCCTGACAACCCAGATGTCAGGGAGGCGGCTCTCAAACGAACTACCTTACTGTACATATCATAGTGTGCGTGTGGTCACATGTGAGGGAGATGCTTCTCAAACTAATTACCTTATGTGATATCATGCATTGCTTGTGAAGTGTTATATACTTTAGCTATAGCTTTGTTAAAACATTAATTTGATTTGAATTAACATCTGTTTCTATAGTTTTGTTATCCATGTGAAAGTATTTATGTCATTTTATCATTGTAGGCTATTTTATATAGGTCTAGCTGCAGCGTCTTGTAAATGACTGAAAGTCTATCCGTCTGATATTGTTGTTCTTGATTATTTAATTGCATTGTTCATTTATGTTTATAAATAAATTGAAACATTGTTTAGAAAACCTAGCACATTTCTTTTTGGTATTTTTAGTCTTTTTATCATAGTATATTGAGGACACAGAGAAGCGGCCACCATCAGTTAGACTTAGCTTAGCTCTTTCACTTCCACAAATATTTTAGTACCTGTCCCAAGGTATTATAAAGTATTCCATATTCAGCTCTGCCTTATGCATATATGGCCAAATCAACTTATTTTGACCATTGTGGCTTTGCATTTAGGGGTCAAATATCAAATCAGGCAATGGAAACATTCTACTTGTTAAAGATTCTACACGTTGCTGTAACATGCAGGAAGCAATAAATTGACCATAACTTTTGAGCAGAAAGTGATAAAGCCGTTTGTCCAGTTAGATTCAAGGATTTCTGGCTCCTGAAATACATCTGACGTGAGTAAGGTAAGCAATATACAGTCTCTGATTACTGTATAGAGGCCTTAGGCCTACATTGCCCAGTTTTGAGAACTAGACATAATGTGGGACATAATGCTTTACATAATATGGCAAACATTTGTTGGTGTTTACTATAATTTTCAGGTTTCTGGTTGTATACCAATGTTATTTTTACTATTATTATTATTATTATTATTATTATTATTATTATTATTATTACTGTATTTGTTTGAGTAGTGTGATTGCATGCAACTGAATAGACTCCACTGTTGTTTAAACAAAATAGGTTCTTTAGTTATTGTAAACTCACAATAAAATATTTTTACTGTAATATAATTCACCAACATGTGGCTTTTCTGTTGTGTTTGTATGCTGTAGATGCCACAGAAGAGTAAGCGATCGCAGGCAGCGAAGAAGCGAATGGCTGCCATGATGTCACAGAAAAGTGGGCAATCACAGGCAGTGAAGAAGCAAGTGGCCGGCAAGATGTCTCCAGAGGAGCCAGGGCCGTCTGCTAAGGTTTGGCCCCTCATTTTAATAAAAGCCAAAAACTATTTTTTTTTTTTAGCTCTGTGTGCCTGAACAAAATCCAGTATTCTAGACTAAGTTACCACTACATTAAATGTTGATAACCAGACAGCTTGTTGGAATAGATGTGTCTTGAGTGGTGCATTTGTTTCATACTCACATAGGGATAGGGACCACATGGGTAAGGGAATATCAGGAAACTCAGGGAATTTCAATCAAAGTAGCTTCAGACAAAGTCAGGGGATTTGATCATTTTTAATGCAAACTCAGGGAATATCAGAGAATTTTGTTAAGTTTGTTTCCATTGTTTTGGTCTATCACAATTGTAAATAAATAATTATTTATATAATTTATATTTATATATATATATATATATATATATACATATGAATATATATTATTGCAGTTATATTATTTACATATATATATATATTTGCAGTGTTAGTTTGTTTTTCCATGTTTTAAAGTACTAAAGTATTAAAGTACTAAATCTTAGTTTGACTTGTGTGAACTATAATGCTTTTTAGAGAGATTTTACTTTTTTGTATTAAAAATAAATAGATTTTATTTTGGTGAAATCTTCTCTGCCATGTAGTTGCCACACAAAATGTTTGTACTTGGTGTTTACTAATTTATTGTATTAGAAACCTTAAAGCTCATGTTTTACTTTTTGTTGTAGTTAACTAGTCGCTTCTCAATATGGAGCAATAATTGCATCTCGATGAATTACCTGGCAACGGTTTCACACTTGGTATAGCGCAGTTTTATTGTAATGGTTAAATAGTCTACTCAGTGCAATCAATCAAGCCTAATATGATTATGGTTATGGTGATGAATATGATAAAGAGGAAGATGACATGCAACACCCACCTTTTCTGACTTGACTTGAAATTAGCACTTTCATCACTGTTACATATTTTTATTATATTTTGTTTTGGTTTATATGCAGTACACTTGGATGGGATTTAGTCATAAATGCCCTGTTGGCCATTTTTTTTTTTTTTTTTTGTGGACGATTATAACCCTGGTCTTGTCTTTGGGGCCACATTTTTTCACAGTGTATTTATTGGGCAGACAGTTAACAAAACAAGTGGAGATGCCTGCGATTTGAGAAAACAACTCATTGCATTTTAATTGCCTGCTTAACCATAACGACTATTTTATGAATAATATAGGTTGCATATTATGTTTATGTGTTTAAGTTACAGATATTGTTGGTGTAGTGTTAAAATGATGTAATAACATTACATTGTTCTTGTTTCTGTTTTACAGTTAAGCAAGACATGCCAGGCAGAGAAGAGGCAGCTGGCTGAGGAGGGGTTGTCTGCTACCTGTGCAACTGCATCTAGCTGTGCATCTACTTGTGCAACTACCTCTCAAACTACCTCTCAAACTACCTGTGCAAATACCTCTCAAACTACCTGTGCAGATACTTGGCAAACTACCTGTGCAAATACTTGGCAAACTACCTCTCAAACTACCTCTCAAACTACCTCTCAAACTACCTCTCAAACTACCTGTGCAATTACCTCTCAAAATACCTGTGAAAATGCTGTCACTATTGATCATGTTGATGTAAGTGTGTTGATTCCAGAAAGGACTGTGCTCATGGGGTCTTTTCATCAAGCGGATTTGCGGTTTGGGAACGTGCGGAACAAGCAGTGTGGTGCCATCAGTCTGACTGCGGTTTTGAAGTCCAAGATGAAGAATGTGTGGACGTGGGAAGCTGGAGATTTGAATGATGTTTTGATTAAAGGTACTGTGCTTTACAGGTCAATGATTGCAGCAGGTAAAGTAAGAGACAGAGGCCTGGGTTACATTGCTGTGTCTGAACTGCCAAGGCATCAAAATGTGTGGAATGTTGATTTTGCAATGAACTTTGCTGAATCTTACAGTGGTCTTGTTCATGTTGATGACTATGACGACGAGTTACGTGATGTTGCCATGCCTTTTGATGTAGCACTGCAGCGGTCACTCTTCAGTAATGATGGATGCTTACTAACTATTTGTGCGAACACGTGTGCCATAGTTAATGAAGATGGAAGATTTTCTTTTGTTAATTCTCATCGTAATGCAGGGGTTAACCAGAGTGGTAAGAAGGCAAGTTGTGTTGCATACTGTAGCTCCGTAGAGTCTTTGTTGAACTTTGTGTACGACTTTGCAAGATCGTTTGAAGTAAGGACGCCCCGTTTTGAGGTAACTGGAGTAAAGGTGACGACGCTAACAGACACCAATGCTAATTCATCACAGACAACTGAACCGTCTTCCAGCTATATGGTGAGCCAAAGTAAATCTGCAAACAGTCGTGTGCTGTACAGCGATGTTGTGAAAGGTGAGCGCAAAGTGTACAATCTGAACTCTGCTGTTAATGGATCCAGTAAGATGCACACGAGTCATGTTGATGTACAAGATTCACATGCAAGTTCGATTGGCAAGGTAAACAGACCCTTATACAGTGACATTTTGAAAGGAGTATCTAGCAGTGTTAAACATGAGGTTAATGTCTGTGCGCAACACCTTCAAAATCACGATCATGATAAAAGTCTAAGTAAGACTACCGTAAATCTGACGGATGCACCTAAGCACCTTAAGGTTATGACTAAACAGTCAAATTTTGCTCAAGTGCCAACATCTGCTGTAGGACCACCATCAAAGAAACTAAAGAAAGGAAATCTAAAATGCATGCCATTATTGATGAAGAAAAGGTGGCTGGAGGAAGTGTGCCTAAAGATACAGATGATGTCATTTTTGTAAGTGAAGCGGCTATGCTCAATGCTGGGACAACTGATGATGTTGTCATAAGTGATGTAACCTATCTCAAACATGCTTTTACACCTTTGAGCCGTGTGGATCAGGATGCTTTGTGCGGACGCTTACAACTTACAAACGAGAATTTTGATGTAGACAAGGCAGCAATCAGTATTGATGACATGGGAAATCCATGTAAGATAAAAAGTATTAAAGCAGATGGGAATTGCTTTTACCGCAGTCTTGCCTTTAGCATATGTCATAATGAAGAGAAGCATTTGAAAATGAGAAGGGCTGTTGTGCAACACCTTAAGAACAGTATTAAATTCCAAACATATTTCAGGAATGAATATACATCTGTTCAGGACTACGTGGATAAATCAAGAATATATTACAGTGGTTCATGGGCAAAAGAAATAGACATTTTCGCTGCTGCTGATTTATTGGAGACAACCATAATTACTTTTAATAATGGAAAATGGAATATGCACAGGCCTACAAATTCAGTCATGGAGAGACAATTGCATCTATCTGAATCACACGGGGAATCATTATGAAGTTGTTACATGTGTTAAACGCAAACATAGGGCAACCCTTTGTGCCAGAACTTGTCAACCTGTACAGACTCAGGACAACTTGAGGCCACAACGTAAAAGAAAAATGACAGAAGTCAGATGTCAAAGCAAAAGAAAAGCGCCAGCGATATCACAATGACAGTGCTTACAGAGAGAGAAAGCTTGCAGATGATCAGAGTAAATATCATACAGATTCCACATACAATACACAGAAAAAGGATTATTCTAAAATGGCATACAGAGATAATCCCTCAGTACGATCATGGGTACGCCAGCTTTCAAAGCAAAAATATAAAACAAATAAAACGTTTCAAGAATTTGTTCGAGCATACTCTAAGGCTAAGTACAAAAAAGACCGTAAATTTCAGGATTTTGTTCGGACATACTCTAAGGCTAAATATAAAGCAAACCGTACATTCCAGGATTTTGTTCGGACATACTCCAAGAACAAATACAAAACGAACCATACGTTTCAGAATTCTGTGCGTAACTTTTCCAAAACAAAGTACCAAAACAGGAGATTTCAGTATCTTGTCCGTTGTTTTAGTCATGTGAAGTACAGGAAAAATATATGATTTTCCGGAACAAAATTAAAGATGACAACAAGAGAAAATACCACGAAAACCAAGACATACAAGCAAAGAAAGTCAAAAGAAGTTGTGAAAGGCGTACAAAGTGGAAAAAGAATCAGGATGACGTAGATGTTGCTATTGGTTATTTTCGTCAAGAGGTGAATTGTGGTCCTGAATATGTGTGTTCAGTCTGCCATCGTTTACTCTTTAGGAAACAGGTCATAGAGTGTAAAAGACTGTTATGAAAGCAAACGAGCTGAAGTTGCTGCACTTGCTAATAGATGCATAACTGTCAAGTATTTGCATGTGTGTGATGTCCAGTGCGAACATGAATGTCTTATGTCTGGTAGTCCATCAAGCAAATTATGGATTTGCTACACGTGTCATCGCAAAATACTTGCAGGAAAACTTCCTGAGGAGAGTGTCACTAACAACATGCATTTGGAAGAAATTCCACCACAACTCAAATGTCTCAACTCTTTGGAGCAGCATCTTATTGCACGTCACATTCCCTTCATGAAGCTACTGTGTTTGCCACGAGGCCGTCAGAGAGCTTGCCATGGTCCATGTGTGTCTGTTCCTGTGAATACCACAGATGTCACAAATTTACTTCCAAGAAACGAATGTGATGACAAAATGATACGAGTTAAGCTGAAACGGAAATTGACATACAAAGGTCATTATGAGTACATGCATGTTCACACTGATCGTGTTCGAAATGCACTGAGGTATCTAATTGCAAATAATAAGTGGTACAGTGATGTCACCTTGAATGAAGCATGGATAAACACACTGAATGGCACTGATCAACATGAGGAGGAAAATGTCAATGAGGATATAACTGATAACGATGATGATGAAAATATTCTTGAAGAAACAGAGGAGGATTTGACTTACATAAAGGACCAGAGTGGGCTTTTGTCTGATACATCATTACAACCAGTTGATTTGGGTTCAGAGATCATTGATCAGAATTTTCAGGATATACTGAACATTGCACCATGTCAGGGTAACAGTCCCATAAGATTATTGGCTAACCAGGAAAGTGAAGGCACAACTTTTCCAGCTTTGTATCCATTGGGTGGACCAACATTTCATGATGAAAGAGACTCAAAAATCACATTGTCACGATATTTGAATACACGCATTCTTAATGCAGATGGACGCTTTGCACAAAATACTGACTTTATTTTCTATGCACAATACTTATCAGAGGTGCAACAAGTTGTATCTAGTGTATCAGTTGCATTACGCAAAGGTGGCGGCAAGTCCTCTGTGAAGGAAGCATCAGCTGACATGTTGTTGAACTCGGACTCACTGAGGGAACTATTACGCAATGACGAAGGTTACAAATTCTTACGAGGAATTCGTGGCACACCTCCATACTGGATGGCAGCTCAGAAGGATCTTTTTGCTTGCATCCGTCAATTATCCATACCAACTTTTTTTTGTTCGTTCAGCTCTGCAGATTTAAGATGGCCTGAGATGCTCAGCTCTATTATAAGAATAGAAGGAAAGGAAACACGTGTTGAAGACCTTGACTGGTCAGATAAATGTGGACTTATTCGTAGAAACCCGGTGACGGCAGCAAGACTATTTGACCACAGATGGCACTGTTTCCTTCGTGATGTGATTTTATCACCATCTAACCCTATAGGCAAAGTCACAGACTACTTCTACCGTGTTGAATTTCAGCAAAGGGGTCGCCACATGTGCACGCTTTGTTCTGGATTGAAAATGCTCCTAAGATTGGTAAGGATAGTGATGCTGCAGTGGCAGATTTTATTGACACATACATTACTTGTGAGACTCCACCAGAAACTGATGCAGAGCTTCATGAGGTTGTGAGCAGCGTGCAGAAACACAGTAAGAGGCACTCTAAGACTTGCCGCAAGAAAAACACAGTGTGCAGGTTCAATTTCCCACGTCCGCCATCAAGTTGTACTTTCATCACAGGAGGTGAGAATTCTGAGGAATTGAATGGCAATCACGACAATGCATGGGCAAGTCAAGTCCTTAAGAAAGTGAAAACTGCACTTACCAAGCCTGACATGAATTTTGATTCTGTGGATACTTTCTTTGAGTCACTTGACATGGATCAATCCTTGTTTGAAAGGGCGTACAAGACATGCACCAAAAAGAAAAGCATTGTGCTCAAACGGAACCCTGGAGACATTTGGGTCAACCAGTACAACAAAGACTTACTGCGTGCTTGGCAAGGGAACATTGATGTACAGTATGTGACTGATGCTTTTTCCGTTGTGGTTTATGTGTTGACCTATATCACAAAAAATGAACAGGAGCTCGGTTTGCTGTTACAACGTGCTCAAGATGAAGCCATGAATGGGAATCTTGATGCCAAAGCATCATTTAAACAGCTTGGAAGCGTGTATCTGCACAACAGGGAAGTTTCGGCTGAAGAGGCAGTGTACCGACTAACACACATGCACTTGAAGGAATGCTCTCGTGATGTACAGTTCATCCCTGTCGGTGGCAATCCTGTTAGGATGAGTTTGCCTTTGCATGTTCTACAAGCAAGAGCTCAGCATGAACAGTCTGATGAAGAATGTAGCATTTGGATGACCAATGTGATTGAGAGATATATGAACAGACCTCACACTGCAGACTTTGAAGGATTATGCCTTGCCAGTTTCTGTTCTGAATACAGGGTTCTTTCAAAGTCACAAGTGTCCGCAAATGCACATGATGTAGTAGAGCTCAGCAACAACTGTGGATTTGTGAAAAAAGGACCCGGACGAAACCTGCTGTTGTGCGGTACCCCAGATTTTCTCCTACTCAAAACCCAGAGAAGTACTTCCATTCACTACTTCAGCTATTTCTTCCTCACTATGATGAGTGTCATCTCCTGCCAGAGCACTTTGAAAAGCATGAGGATTTCTATGAGAATGGTGCAGTGAACTGTGGCAGAGGTATCCAAAGAGTTAAAACAATTGTGGATTGTAACAAAGCTTTATTTGAGAAAGAGAGTGATGCAATTGACAAAGCTAAAGAAATGCTTGATGAGAACATTAATTTGGAAGACGCCTGGGCACAGATTTGTCCTGAATCAGAGAGAGAGCGTCTTGAATGTTTGGATCTGATGAAGGATAAAGTTGTAGATGACGAAGGTGATGATGACCAGCTCATTCCTGACCTGACAGCAAATCCTCAAACTTCATGTACTTTGGAAACGAACCATGTGACAATGCCCAGGCAAGATGCTCTGCATTTATTGCAGTCACTAAACGAAGAACAATCTGCCATATTCTATGCTGTTCGTAAGTGGTGTTTGAAGAAATTGTTTGGACAGAACCCGGAACCTCTGAGATTATTCATCACTGGTGGAGCAGGAACAGGGAAAAGCCATTTAATTAGAGCTATACACTATGAATCTACAAGGCTGCTGTCACAGATTACTGAAAACCCAGACGACCTCACAGTGCTTCTAACTGCGCCCACAGGTGTGGCTGCATATAACATTGGTGCTGCAACAATTCACAACACTTTCTCCATTGGTGCAAATGTCAGTCTACCGTATCAACCACTAGGCGATGAGAGTCAATTCATTGCGGACCAAAATGAGCAACTTGCACATCCTGATCATTGATGAGGTGTCTATGGTGGACCATCGTCTTCTGTCCTACATTCATGGCAGACTACGTCAGATCAAACAGACTGGTGATTAGTTCCTGTTTGCAAATGTGTCTGTAATCTGCGTGGGAGACTTTTATCAGTTAAAACCAGTGAAAGGTTCACCTCTTTTTGCTGACAACAAGGGACTCAACCTGTGGGAAGACAACTTTGAAGTTGCTGAACTAACTAAAGTTGTTAGACAAGAAAACGCAGCATTTGCAGAAATGCTTAATCGTCTACGGGTTCATCAGAAGAACGAGCCACTCAGTGCTGATGATATTCTCACCCTTGAACTATGTGAAACTGGAGAGGAAAGTACAGATATCCACATATATGCAACAAACGCTCAGGTTGATGATTACAACGTTCAAAGACTGCAAGAAACTTGCCCTGATGCCATCAGCATACACGCCCACGATTTTGTACGCAACCCAAAAACTGGAAGAATGGAACGTAAAGTTGGTTTTCATAGAAAAGTTTTCAATTCCTGCTTGCCAGTGTGTGTGTCTTTGGGTGTTGGAGCAAGGGTGATGCTGAAGAAGAACATAGATGTGTCTGATGGACTTGTGAATGGTGCATGTGGTACAGTTGTAGACATTATTCCAGGAAAAGAAGTTGATGATCTTCCTGCAGCTATCCATGTGGAGTTTGAAGACCCTAATGTTGGCAGATTCAGAGATCCAAACAGAAAAGAGCTTCTGAACGTTCAACAGTCATTGAAGTGCAAGAGGACCAGGTGACACATGCTGGTGGTGTGAGGAGACAGCTGCCATTGTCTTTATCATGGGCTGTGACTGTCCACAAATGCCAAGGCCTAACTGTTGAAAGAGCTGTTGTATCTCTCAAGAAGATCTTTGCTGCCGGGCAAGCATATGTTGCATTGAGTCGGGTGAAAACTCTCGGTGGACTGACAATTGAAGATTTTAAAGAGTCAGACATATTTTGTGATAACAAAATACACCAGGCCATGGAAAGCATGCCTCGATTCAACTTTGAAAAGACTTTGTCATCTGAAGAAAACCCTGTGTGCACAGTGGCACTTCACAATGTACAGAGTTTGAATGCACACATTTTGGACCTTCAAGCCCAAAAAGCCCTCATGAAAGCTGACTGTATTTGCTTAACAGAGACATGGCTTACTGGAGTGAATGAAGAAGAACCACAAATCCCAGGTTTCGTACTGCATCACAATCCAAGAGGAAACTGCTATGATGAGTCAGAGCCCATGTTTGCAACACTGAAACAACAACAGAGAGGTGGTGTTGGTATCTATTGTTCAGAAAACATTGATGTCCAGGTGTCAAAGCCAGAACGATGCAATCTTGAATTTCTGTATTTTCACATACCTCATGCAAATTTGCCTGCTGCTGTATTGTACAGGCCCAGCTCTTATAAGATTGACATGTTTCGACAACAGTTTTTGCAGGTCATCTTTGAACTCGACAGGCATCCTGGGAGAAAAGTCATTATGGGAGACTTCAATGAGGATATCTTTGTTTCATCCTCGATTCAGAAGTTACTGGAGCAGCATGGCTACACCCAACATGTGGAAGTTGCAACAACCGAAAGAGGTACGTTAATAGATCATGTTTACATGAAGGACACAAACAATGTTATTGTTGAAGTTGTACAGACTTATTACAGTTTTCATGAAGCTCTTCTTATCTCTTTCTTAGAATGTACTGATGACTAATTCACTACTTCTCTTTACAAAAGTATGTTTCTGTAGGCGTGTTATAGAGAATGCTGCCAGTAACGCATGTCATTGTCCGTCCATATTAGGGGATTGGGTGGGTTATAGCAAGGAGAGAGCAAATGATGGACGGCTCCTTGCAGGGGATGGGTGATCTGGGCCATTTTCCGAAAGAAGCTGCATACTCTAATGGTACAGAAAAACTTACAAATACAAGTTTTTATGATTTTAGAAATAAGTTTAAAGGAATGTTAAGAATTTTTATTTTTTGTTTTCTGCCTGTATCATTTCCATACCATTGTAATTGTAATAATTGTAATCCAAGACTGAAGTTGTTCCCAGTCTGCAAATGAAAAAAAGTATAAAAAAGAAAAACAGACATAAAAACAAAACAAAAAGACAAATATGATGGCAAAAAGAAAAAAGTAAAAAAAAAAAAAAAAAAAAAAGACTGAAAAAAAATTGAAAAAAAAGTTTTACATACCTGTACGTTTACATGTCTCACTTTTAACTCATTGACTGCCAATGACGTCTTTAGACGTCAACTGAAATACTGCCGTTCACTGCCAATGACGTCTTTAGACGTCAACTGCGTTTTTTAATGGGGAGGGCTGCAGAAAGACCTAGGGAACCTTGTCTGTAAATATCAGAATTCTCCATCGAAAATTGTTGTTCCAAATTGATCCTGAGGGTGGCAGTGTGTCACTTTGGATGTGAGATGAGCATAGATTCATAGGTATGGCCAAGGGAGAAGTAGAGAAAGCTAATGACATGGCTAAATATGCCGCTAGCAAAGTGCAGACGTAAATCGGAGAAATTTAGGCAGTTCACACTCGATCAGAGTATGTGTCACTGCCATAGTAGTTCGAGTAGTGTTCCGATCGTGGGAGATGAAGGAGATCAAGCTTGGGCAAACGGAAATAGCAGTTGTGACTTGTTTCAGTGCCCAGCTAGCTCACAGTTCCGGGTCAGGTAAGAATTTGCGAGCCAGTTGTTGATCACTGAGTTTTCGCTGTCACAGCCTGTAAATAGCATATATTTACCTTGTTACAACAATGTCTATTTTATTACCAAAAGCCCCCTGTTACTGTTGTTTTTGTGGTCTTATCAAAGGAAGACATTTCCCCGATGTTTGACGTGCTAATAGACCGAAAAAAACGCGCATCCAAGACACTAACGTTGTCAAACAAAACGCTATTTTTCTCCCTTTTTTCATAAAAAACGGGTGTGTTTGGAGAAAGTAGCTTATGTTCGCCTGCTGATTTCTAAGCAATGGAAAGGGGTAGAAACGAACTTTTTTTTTCTGGTGAAAGAAGAGAGTCTGCTCTTTCTTGTGGTAGTTTCATTGTTTATGTAGTCGTAACACATAATATTCTGTGGCTCTTTAAAAAACAGTCAAAATTCCCCAAAACCTCTGGCAGTATGGAACTCTCTATTCTGAAAACGGCTGGCAGTCAATGAGTTAATATTTGCAGAGAATTTGACAAAATATAAACATTTGACATTCTGAAATGATAGTTTAAAGGCATACCAGGGAAGCCTGCAATTAAAAAAAATAAAAAACAATAAAAAAATACAGGGCACACCCTACAGTCACAAATTATGTTTTTATACACTATCTTCTCATCATTATGCTCAGTAGTTTGGCTATAAATGTTAGACTCTATAACAGATATCTACGGAAGAGCATTAGGATCAGTAGGAGATATATATTTTGCTAATCTCTGAGAAAGAAACTCAGAATTTTCGAGAAAAAAGTCGAAATTTTCAAGAAATAAAGTCGAAAGTTTTGAGAAATAAAGTCGAAAATTTAAAAGTCGAAAGTTTTGAGAAATAAAGTCGAAAGTTTTGAGATATAAAGTCAAAAGTTTTGAGATTCAAAGTCGAAATTTTCGAGAAAAAAAGTCAGAAATATGTAGAAGGCGGGCGGAAGTGACATTCACCGGCGGTCAGTGGACATGAATGAGACCAGTGAGATGCCGGGAGAGGAAGACACCGGCTTCAGATGCGTCCCTGCTTTGTTATGACGCAGCTGGACAAAGTGAGAGTTTAACCCCACACCAAGCACAAACATCGAATCCCTTGGCCAATGTTAGTGGTGGGAACAATATTTCAGGGGGTGGGATTGTTCATCGTGAAGTTAGGAGGCAAGTTAGTAGTGTGGGGAATGTCGGAGTTTATGGGAGCACAGTGTTTTTTATCGCGCTAGCCAGCTAGCTTCTATGCCTTCTGCCCGTGCCTCTCCACAATCCGACAGTAACGTGGTGGAGGCTGGAGGTTTTGTCTAATGCCACTGGGGATGTTACGAGGTCATAGTGTTCATAGGAGAGTTAGGGTACAACATAGGCAAGGTGGGGAGTGTGGGGACAATGTGATAGCCTTCGTGCAGGAGGAACTGAGTGGGAACGGACAGATGCAGGGCATGTGTTGTGGGTGGAGGTGTATACCACCAGCAATGACCCTAAAGTCATTGCCTCGTATTATATCAAGTGCATCGAGTTGTCTTTCCCCCAGATAACCAATTGGCTGATCAAACGGAAGGCTACTGACCCTCATTTGCCAAGTACTCAAAGCCGGCATTTCCATTATCTTGAACTAAACATGCCGTGGCACAGCGCCTTTGACCCTGCTGCGCGCTGCATGGCGAGGTCCGCCTTGCGCGCACGCAAAGTGGAGAGAATTCGCACACTGTCATTATCATTGCGACTCCCCACCCTGCCTATGTTGTACCCTAACTCTCCTATGAACACTATGACCTCGTAACATCCTCAGTGGCATTAGTCAAAACCTCCAGCCTCCACGTCACTGTCGGATTGTGGAGAGGCACGGTCAGAAGGCATAGAAGCTAGCTGGCTAGCGCGATAAAAACACTGTGCTCCCATATAAACTCCGGCATTCCCCACACTACTAACTTGCCTCCTAACTTCACGATGAACAATCCGACCCCCTGAAATATTGTTACCACCACTAACATTGGCCAAGGGATCCGATGTTTGTGCTTGGTGTGGGGCTAAACTCTCACTTTGTCCAGCTGCATCATAACAAGGCAGGGACGCATCTGAAGCGGGTGTCACCCTCTCCCAGCCTCTCACTGATCTCATTCATGTCCACTGACCACCGGCAAATATCACTTCCGCCCGCCTTCTACATATTTCTGACTTTTTTTCTCGAAAATTTTGACTTTGAATCTCAAAACTTTTGACTTTATATCTCAAAACTTTCGACTTCATTTCTCGAAAATTTCGACTTTGAATCTCAAAACTTTTGACTTTATATCTCAAAACTTTCGACTTTATTTCTCAAAACTTTCGACTTTATTTCTCGAAAATTTCGACTTTTTTCTCGAAAATTCTGAGTTTCTTTCTCAGAGATTAGCAAAATATATATCTCCTACTGATCCTAATGCTCTTCCGTAGATATCTATCATTTCTAATTAGTATAATATTAAATCATTCTCTCAGCATGAGACTGGTCATGATACCCTGGTCTGTCTTTAATAAGCCACAATTGCAGCTTCTTTCGGAAAATGGCCCTAATAGGGATGCACACTATATGAATTTTCTTTATATTAAATTATATATAGCACATATATATCACACATAGCATATTATTCAATTTGATTAAATTCAATTTTATTTGTAGAGTCTGAAACATAATCTCAAAATCCATGTATTTGACTCATTATTAACATATTGGCTGGAAATTAATGAATTAATTTAGATTTGTGCATCTGTGATGTACAGTAGTCATTGATTTTTATTTTAATTTACCTTTTTTTTGTACACTATATTTCATTTAATATAATTATATTTAGACATTTCCTTACCTAGTCATACATTCCTCAAGATCTTGTAGCTTAAGTACACAAATAATATTGTGCATCCCTACTAAGATTATATTGTTTTAACTGACATTTGTCTTAGGAATTGCATCACAAGCAGACACTCAGATATTACTGTTTATACGTACATCTGCTATTTTTTAAAGCATAACCAAAAATATTACTATTGACTTAAGGTGTACAGGATCAATTAAGTAACTATGTTTTGTTTTGTTTTTAGCACATGGCATAAGCATTATTTCAGTTCTTTTAGTTTAATATTTCTTTTGGATTTTTTCTTATTTGTGTTTGATTTGGCTAAAGACATATTAGACATATGTTGGCATATGACATATGCAAAGGATTGTGAAACACTGGGCATTATAGTAAGCATTTAGGCAGCAAAAGTGGCCAAACTGTGGTGAAGTGAAGCTTGTGAATGTTGAGTTGCAACAAAAGAAAGAAATCTATCACAGAAAGACAATGACATTATGTGAGTACCCCTTTTGTTTGGATATGCTAAATGTTACAGTATTCTGCTCATTTAGTGATATGTCCTGCCTTAAATGTTTTTTTTTTCTACATCTACCCTTTATACCTACAGAGATTGGTGAATATCCAAAAATTTACATCTCACTAAGATGCTTTAGGCCTATTGAAATATTATTTACTGTCCTACCAATACACAACAAAACATCAAACACCATGGGGTCTGCTTCTCACTAGGTAAAGCATTACCAAGGCCTGTTGAAGCTGATGCCCAAGCCTGGAACAATCAGAAACCCAACTGATCAACTGTCACTCAAGTGAGTATCTATGTTTTAAAAGTTTGCTTTGTCCAACAGAGGTTGTTGATATGTGTTGCAAATATGTTGGTGGAGATGAATATACTTATGTTTGCTTCATAATTACTTTACAGATATTGTTTACTCATTCTGAGGAGCTTGTCTTCAGATAAACTAACACTGGACTTCCACCAGCTACATATTATACAGAGATGTCTCTACTACACACAGACACTGTTGAAGTTGATGAGTTTGGAAGTACCCACACATCTGTTCAACTCACACAGCCTGATCGGGATCATTGACCTTTTCCATTTGTGATACTTCCTGAAGTCATATTCACTGTCTGAGAAGTGAGTATCCTTGTTTTAAAACATTGTTTTACACAAATACCACATACATTATGCCTGGATGCTCACGTAGTATCCTGGATTGCAGATTACCTGAAAGACCAGCCACAGTTTGTCAGACTGAAGAACTGCTTCTCTGACACTGTCATCAGCAACACTGGAGCTCCATAAGGAACAGTGCTCTCTCCTATCCTGTTCACCCTGTACATGTCTGACTTTTGCTACAACACGGAGTCATGCTACAAGCAGAACTTTTCTGATGACACTGCAATTGTGGGATGTATTAGAGATGGGCAGGAGGAGGAGTACAGGAACCTGGTGGATGACTTTGTGCAGTGGTGCAGACTCAACCACCTACAATCAACACTGCCAAAACAAAGGAGATGATGGTGCATTTCAGGAAATTTAAGCCTGCCCTGCTGCCATTCATCATCAAGGGGGTCAAAATGGAGGTGGCGACCCTTGAACCTTGATTACATTTGGACGATAAACTGGACAGGTCAGTCAACATTGAAGCACTCTACAAGAAAGGGCAAAGCAGGCTGTACTTCCTGAGGAGTCTGCGGTCCTTCAATGTCTGCAGCAAGCTCATCTGGATGTTCTACTAGTCTGTTATTGCCAGCGTCCTCTTCTGTGCTGTGGCTTGCTGGGGTGGAAGCACTAAGAAGAGGCGACTAAACAGGCTGGTAAGGAAACATGGCTCTGTTGTGAGAGCTGAACTGGAGCGCATCACTTCAATTTCAGATTAAAGGACACTGAACAAGCTACTCAACATACTGGACAATGACTGCCACCCACTCCACAACACTACCATACAGCAGAAGAATTTCATCAGCTGGAGACTAGGCACCCTGACATAACTGATAGATTTAGGAAGTAATTTGTATCCAGGTCCATACAACTCCTCAATGCTTCACTGGAAAAGTAGAGTTGGATTTGTCAGCATAGTCTATGTGTTCGCAAAACCTGGAACAGTAAGAAACTAACTTGATTCAATTCAACTTGCTGGACATCCATGGATGAGAGTTGCTGACTTCTTGAATGATTGGTACTGGACACTGTAAGTCAAGTGAGTTTCCTTTTTACAACACAAATACTAAACATGTCCTCTAACATGTTGGTGAAAATGACTATACATTTGCGTCTGCTTTGTAATTACTTCACAGATGTTCGATAGATCAAGGCCTGCTGAACCTCATGCCCAAGCCAGGAACACCGAAACCAATTTCTTTTGGACTTCAACCAGCTGTACATTACACAGATTTCTCTTCCCCACACAGACTCAAGGTTTATCATATTTACTACCAGACAAACTATGAGCACATCTGTTCAAATCATGCAGCTGATGAGCATCATTGACATGATCCATTGGTGATTATTGCTAATGTCATATTAACTGTAAGACAAGCAAGTATCCGTGTAGGTTGTTGGTGAGGCCCACTGTAGACCTACTGGTACATTACTTTACAGATATGGTCTCTAGGTAGCTCAATGCCCTTACACTGTGTGTGACTGCTACTGCAATTTACTTTACACCTTCTGATTGTGTCTGTTTTGCTTCTCCTCACCTTTAGCAACAGAACGATGCTCCCTGATTGTGGTACCTACAAAGGAACTTGTTCCAGTCACCTAACCAAGGTCGATCAAGTCATATAGACAAACTAGTCAGAAGCCTGATAAAATACATTGACCTCTTCAAATTGTGTTGTTTGTTGAAGCACCTTCATTTCTAGGTATGTAATGGCATGTCAAAAATAATCTCGACCACACAAACTTTCAACCAATGTGTCATTGCCTTATGTTGACATTGCCATTCATCATGTGACATTCATCTTTTAACAAAACAATCATTCTTGAACATGTTGATTAGGATGAGTTGTGTATTCCCATGTGCTCTTAAGTGGATGTATTGGTTTCTACACATCTGTAATGATTTATATTCCATAATTACCACACATATGTACTGATTCTGAAGCCTGTATGTTTTATTTAGATGCTTTGCAGGTACTCTAGCTACTGTAACATGTTTACTTTCCACACCTCATTGTTTGTCTGTTTGGTTCTCATCAAATATAGAAACAGTGATGTCTGCTGAAGCTCATGAAAACCTGGGACCTTAGCAGCCTACAGAAATACTTCCAGCTGTGCAAAGACTTGATGGACTTGGCATCCAGTGACCACCTAGTCTACAGATAGCAATCCCTAAGTCAATTCAAAGTAACAGATCTTGATGAGGCTAACACACATCTTCCTGATGCTTGGCAGAGCACCTGATTTTGAGATATGACCTGTCTTGCTAAAATCCCCCTGAATCACAAAAACATCGAACTACATTTAGTGAAAACATATGTTGCTCAGAATCTTGGCTGTTACTGTGACTTTTCATTGATTATAGCAACACTGATGCCTGCTGAAGCTTGTGGAACTACACTTGGCGCTACTACTGACCACCACAACCTTGCCTGACACCTTTTTCAGGAGCTGCCCTCTGGAAGAAGCTACATGTTCATACAGGCCAGAACAGCCAGACTGGCTAACAGCCTGTAACCTCAAGCTGTGAGGCTACAGAACTCCCACCCCCTCTCTCTGCCTCCCTCCCACAGACAACGGCTACATCACCATTCACTAAATACGTATGAAGCAAATTTTGCATTGCTGCATTATGTCATTATTCTCCCCCTGCCCCCCTGCTCATGGACAATGATAAACTGTATCCACACTACAAAAACTGTGATGTTAATAATGTCACCACAACCAAATTTTTAAAGTTTGCACTTTCAACTATACACTTTATCTGCTATGGAAGAGAATGTGGATGCTCCAAACATAATTTCATTATACTCCTGTGACAATGACAATAAATACTTGAATTGAATTGAACAACAAAGACACCTGTTCTCTTCACACAATCTTTTGGTCGTCCTGCATTCTCATCAGCTATCTGTACACATTTGTATTGTAACCTCTTCAGTTTGATACATATGACCCAAAAACACTGACGCATTGAAGTTATGTTGCACTGGTTGTATTGGTGTTTGCATGAACATTTCTAGCTGTGAAATGACCAACACCCTTTAAACCTCATGGATATACCAATGGTGTCTCTTCCATTATTATACAGATTTTTTTTATATATTATTGTCACTCACATTGTATGATAACCATAATGGATATTCACATTTTATTCACAGGATTCTTTTTCCCCTCATCCCCCCACTTCTCCCCCCAGCATCCCACAAAAAAGCAAAGGCAATTTTAGCTGACCCCAGTCACCCCCCGTCTTCAGAGTTCTCCCTTTTACCTTCCGGCCGTAGATTTGTTTTAAAAGGCTGTAGAACTAACAGGTTCAAAAACTCATTTTTACCTGCTGTAACAGTTCTCTTAAACAAGTCCTGGTTTTATTTATTTATTTATTTATGTATTTATGTTTTTATCATTGTGACTACATTGTGTTTCATGTTGGTGAGTGTTTCTGCTGGCTGCAAATGAATTGCCCTATGGGGACAATAAAGATAAACCTATTGCTCTATGGGGACAATAAAGATAAACCTATGGGGACAATAAAGAGATTTATGAAGCGTGTTCAGTGTCTTGAGTATAAATACCAAATTTGGTGTCAATCGGAGAATGTTCAAAAAATTATACTGCCCCTAGTGGTCAGTTTTCACCAAATTTTTTTTAGCTTCATCAGGACAGTGGGTACATCTCAATACGTAATTCCTCCGACCTCCTTTCCTCACTTCCAACCTTTCCTCCGACCTAGCCACTCCTCCCGTGAAGGAAGCAAGGAAGCAACAATCGGAGGATGGAGGAATTGAGGGCAGAGAGATATAAGAAATGAGATGTCCTCCTGATTCATGCATCACTAGTATGAGACGTCCATTACAGATGACATCTCTGAAACAACTGACCAAAATACATGCTATCTTCATCAAATATAGGCTATAAAAAACACCAAACAATTTTATTTATCATAATGCAATGTAATTAAACCAAGACAATTAAACCACGATCTGTTTTGCATCAGTTCACTTTTGTCTTATAACCACGGACAATGCACATCATAATAAACTCGACTAAACAATCAACTTTCTTGCTGAAGTTGAAGATGTTTTTTTATTATTTCTAATATGCTTTTTCCTTGCTCCAAACAGTCATATGAACTCCCTTTTCGCAAATAGCAAACTCGTTTTTTTAATTGGATGTTGAGGTGACAGAATGGGAGGGCATTTAAACTTTTTAGACTCTCGATTCAAGCCAATGAACGCACGTTCCCGCTGTTCGCGCTTCCGCATTTTCTCCGCAAAGGATACACCTGTGCTTCCTCGCTTATCCTCGATGACGTCGAGCCTCGAACAATTTCTGGGGCAGAAGTACGGAGGACAGAGGACCGAGCCCGAGGAAGCATATTGATATGTACCCAGTGTCTTGAGTCTATGTACCAAATTTGGTGTCAATCGGAGAATGTTCATGAAATTAGAGCGCCCCTAGTGGTGAAATGATATTATGGCTAAACTAAGGATGGTGTCAAGAGTGCATGTACCAAGTTTGGTCACGATACGAGAAAGCATTGCTGAGATATGAGCTCATTTCCTGTCTGATAACTTTTGCTGCCCCCAGTTGTCAAACTGGACCAAAATTGTTTTACAGCCTCAGCATGTGGTGTGGTCACATGTGACCAAGATTGATTCAGATTGGTCAAAGGGTAGCTGAGATATGAGCTCACTTCCTGTTTGGCAGCTTCACCGCCATCTTTGATTGGCTGTGGCAAACGGTTCTTAATAGGACAAAGCCAGGGTATAACATTGACTCGGCTTGGGCTGAAGATACTATGTACCGAGTTTCATGAAGATTGTAGAAACTTTATGACAGTTGATTTAGTTTCACTTTCAACACAATCCAAGATGGCGGATAAAGGGGTGGGGCGTAAATTACGTCAAAGGGTGTGTTGGAGTCGGCTTGGTCCAACAACTCCAATGATGCCAGGCTTGTCAAGATCAGTTGCAGGGGTCAGAAGTTATAAGCTGAAATGCACTTTTTTGGCATTTTTTGCACTTTGCTGCCCCCAGTGGTCAAACTGGACCAAAATTGTTTTACAGCCTCAGCATGTGGTGTGGTCACATGTGACCAAGTTTGGTTCAGATTGGTCAAAGGATGGCTGAGATATGACCTCACTTCCTGTTTGGCGGCTTCACTGCCATCTTTGATTGGCTGTGGCGGACAAACGGTTACGAATTGGACAACGCCAGGGGATAACCTGTATTCAGCATGGACTGAAGATACTATGTACCAAGTTTCATGAAGATTGTAGAAGCTTTTTGACAGTTGTTGATTTAGTTTCACTTTCAACGTAATCCAAAATGGCGGATAAAGGGGTGGGGCGTAAATGACGTCAAAGGGTGTGTTGGAGTCGGCTTGGTCCAAGGACTCCAATGATGCCAGGCTTGTCAAGATCAGTTGCAGGGGTCAGAAGTTATAAGCTGAAATGCACTTTTTGGGCATTTTTTGCACTTTGCTGCCCCCAGTGGTCAAACTGGACCAAAATTGTTTTACAGCCTCAGCATGTGGTGTGGTCACATGTGACCAAGTTTGGTTCAGATTGGTCAAAGGATGGCTGAGATATGACCTCACTTCCTGTTTGGCGACTTCACCGCCATCTTTGATTGGCTGTGGCGGACAAACGGTTACGAATTGGACAACGCCAGGTGATAACCTGTATTCAGCATCAGCTGAAGATACTATGTACCAAGTTTCATGAAGATTGTAGAAGCTTTTTGACAGTTGATGATTTAGTTTCACTTTCAATGTAATCCAAAATGGCGGATAAAGGGGTGGGGCAAAAATGACGTCAAAGGGTGTGTGGGAGTCGGCTTGGTCCAAGGACTCCAATGATGCCAGGCTTGCCAAGATCGGTTGCAGGGGTCAGAAGTTATAAGCTGAAATGCACTTTGACTTTTTACCAACTTTGACCAGTTGGTGACGCTAGAGAGTTTGAGGTGGCTGCATGAAATTAGCTGAGGTTGATGAGGAGAGCATGCCCAATCAGTGTGCCAAATTACAGCATTTTCCCGCAAGCGGTTCTATGGGCTGCCATAGACATCCCAGAGGAGAATAATAATAATTAAAGCCACAAGTGGCGATGACGGGCCCTCGCACCAGGTGCACCGCAAAGAAGGCATACCGCAAAAATGGTGCACCATAAACAGGAATACACCCACAATCACTCACAACAGCAGTGCTGTCTTTGCCTCACCCTCATGTTCACAATCGCTGCTAAATCATTGTCAATTTCGGGCACATTTCCTGTTTGACCAGGTGGTGGCGCTATAACAGTCACGCCCACGGGGTGTCTGGGTATCATCACAGGCATGCCATCTATGAACCAGTGAAATTGCAAATCAATCGGTGAAAGCATTGTCAATTTCTGGCACATTTCCTGGTTGACCAGGGGGTGGCGCTATAACAGGCATACCCACAGGGTGTCTAGATATCATCACAGGCACACCATCTATGAACCAGTGAAGTTTCAGATCAATCGGGTAAAGCATTGTCAATTTCTGGCACTTTTCCTGCTTGACCAGGTGGTGGCGCTATAACAGGCACGCCCACGGGGTGTCTAGATATCATCACAGGCATACCTTCTATGAACCTGTGAAGTTTCAGATCAATCGGGTAAAGCAGTGTCAATTTCTGGCACATTTCCTACTTTACCAGGTGGTGGCGCTATAACAGCCACGCCCACGGGCTGTCTAGATATCATCACAGTCATACCATCTATGAACCTGTGAAGTTTCAGACCAAACGGTTAATGCAGTGCGATTTTATGACACACTTCCTGTTTCGTGATGAGCTATTAAAATCATACAATTTCATAAAATTGTTATTTCAACATAGTACGAGATATCAAAAATCCGTTCGCAATTTTGCATCATCAGCATCTAGAGGTCATGTACACCAAATTTCACTCGAATCTGACCAACCATGTCCGACGAGTACGTTAAAGTTCACCATATGCCCAAATTTTTACATTCCTTATTACCTCACTTCCTGTTGGGCGTGGCTAATGCAATGTAATACGAAAGTTGTTCGTCTTGGAGAGTATGACACACCTACCAAATTTTGTGCGTGCAGCTCAAAGTATATGTGAACCATGGCACTTAATGTCAATTTCTGTACTTTTTCCACCTTGCCAGATGGTGGCGCTGCAACAACCACGCCCATTAAGTGTATGAATGTTGGCGTCATGATAATATCTATAACTTTGTAAATGACTTTCAGACAATTCCATCAACGCCCTGCGATCTAATGACACTTTTCCTTTTTTTCAATTTTTCCCATATTTCACTCATCCGCCATCTTGAAATTATAAAGGGTATGAATAATCCCTTCGCAATTTTACATCAGCAACATCTTGGCATCATGTCTACCAAATTTCACAGGAATCTGACCAACGGTGTCCGAGGAGTACATTAAAGTTCAGTGGGTGTCCGGCCCCATAGAGCCCAATGTAATTTTTTACTTTAGGGGCGCTACGGAGTCTCTGGGCCACACCCAAGTCCATGCCTCTGTATACCTCTAGTGTTCCATACTTCCAAGGTGTGTGCAAAATTTCATGAGTTTTCATGCACGGGAAAGGGGTCAAAAATGGCCGTAACCAGGGGAAGAAAAATAATAATAATAATAATGACAAATCCTTACAAAAGCAATAGGGCTTCGCACCGGTCGGTGCACAAGCCCGTTCCGGGCTCGTGCACCTCGGTGCTCGGGCCCTAATAATAATAATAATAAGAAACAGTAGAAACACTAAGGGTGCCTTCGCAGCTTCGCTGCTTGGCCCCCAATAATAAACAGAACAAAAACAATAGGGTTCCGCGCAGCTATGCTGCTTGGACCCCTAATAAGAAACAGTAGAAACACTAAGGGTGCCTTCGCAGCTTCGCTGCTTGGCCCCCAATAATGGGTGGAGTAGGGAGGACCACTGTACTGCAAGAATGAAAAGGCTTCCATTTTAGATTAACTGTATTGAATTGACATGATGGTGCTTCCCATGAAAAGAAACAGAATATTTGCAAGAATGTGAATGTGATCCACGTACATGTGTGATAGGCTACTGTAAATCTTTTAGAAATTACTTGAATTAATTTTCTTTGACTGGTCGGTAGAAATGCATTCCATGAAGTACATCTGTTTGTGCACTGACTTCGTTTAAAGGTGGTCTAAAGTATTGTACAAAGTAAAAACTTTTCAATTGTTTACATACAATTTTGAAAACAGGGTTCCTCTTTTAAAAATATACACAATTAACCAAACACCACACAAAATTTTCATAACTCTAAAATTGTTTGCGAAATGACACTTCAATCATGTAAAAACGCTGTTTTGTGTCATTTTGCAAACACAGTAATCTAATGACAAGACACTATTACAATTAGTTACACACTACAGTGATCAATGAGACATTCAAGACATACAGTTAATTGATCTATCTTCCTAAAATATCTGAGGTGCTTCAGAACATATTTTAGGAAAGAAAAAATTCCCAAGTTCCCATATTCAAAAGAAGTAACTTTGTTCAAACCTGCCGTAATTCTGCTCTCAAGCGTGTGCCAGACTGTAGCTCAAGAAATAAAGTTGGATTCGGCTCTTTAAAATACAGGGTCCGTTTCAAACGGGGGAAACGCTGCCTTTTGAGATATCTAACAGGAGAGCGAGTCAACAAGTGCTGTTCCAAAGGGTCTAGATCAGTCATATGACTGGGATACAGTGATAAACACAAGAGACGTCCTGGAGGGTTGGGTTAAACGGGATAAACAGGTTTGAGACTGGGTGGGGTCACTGTTCTCTCCCTTCGCTACAGTTACAGTAAATAGTTTTCCTCTATGGCAGGGGTGGCCAACCCGCGGCTCGGGAGCCGCATGCGGCTCTTTGCCCAGAGTCATGCGGCTCTTACATTCATGTCCAAGTTTGTGTGTGTGTGTTTATGTGCGTGTTCGCTTCCAATACGTTTAATACAGTAATTTTGTTTTTATATGTGTGTGTGTGTGTGTGAGGAAGAGATGGTTGGGGAGTGTGTGCCCTTGTGTATGATGTTGCTGGCCTGTTCTTACTATTGTAGGGGTTCATTTCTGTTATCATGTTGGTGTGTGACTTTTAAAATTCATCTCACTGGCAGACGTGTGTGTGTGTGTGTGTGTGTTTGTCAGAAGGATGGGTAATGTAGTAGTAGTAACAGGTTCATGTGCCTGTGTGCCAATGTGGCTCTTTGCTGTAACATCGTCAGATATGTGGCTCTTGGTCTCCGACTGGTTGGCCACCCCTGCTCTATGGTATACTGTTATAGTATGAGGGTCCTGGTCAATGTTCCCTCTAAGCTGCGCGCGCGACCTCTCGGGCTTGCAGCGCACAGGATTTTTCAGACCGCACAAAAAAAAAATCCTCAAGCCCCCTTAACACCCGCGGTATACTTCTGCGCACATAACGCGCGAACCAAGCGGTTCCATCGCGGTAATTTAATTTGCGGTGTTTCCGTCACCATCCGCATCCTCACTTGTTGACACTGTGGCGAAACGGTTGAGGAGACAGCTAATCTTCAATGCACGTTGCTTTATACTGCTCTGTCTGCGTCTAGGCAGAGAGGTGTTTCCTTGTTGCAATAGTTGAAGAGCTCCACCCATAGGCTAATGAACTGTGCATCAAAATGAGCAGGAGAAAAGAAACTGTATTCAGATAGACTACTATCAAGTAGCCTAATCTGTTCCTATTTCGGCTACAAATGGAAATTCCTGCACAGCATATTCAATTCCTCTCCAGTCCAAGTCAAGCCAAAATCTTTTTTTTTTTTTTTTTTTTTAAATAATGATAAATGATATAGGCTACCAGCAGGGCTGCCAACTTTTCAAAAAACCTTGGAGTGAGATTTTTTTTTTTTTTTTGGGGGGGGGGTGGGGGCACCATTTTTCCGGCACACGCTAAACCGAAGGAGGAGGGAGCAGTGGTAGGCCTGTGTGAGAAATTTCTAGCTGATTTTTAATGATCCCGTCATTGTGGTGTTTTTAGGCCATCCTGCGGGGGATGCACAATACAATCAAATGGGGGGCTGGGGGCCTGCCCCCCGAAAATTCCCCGTTCCGTTGTGATTTCCTGCAATCTGGTGGTAATCATCTGTACATTCAAGAAACATAGTTTGAACAACACAAAAGCTGGGGCTTGACCATAAGGTGGGAATGCAAACTTAGTGCCTGGCAAGGTTCTGCTAATTCCAGTAAGGCTACATTATTATTATTATTATTATTATTATTATTATTATTATTATTATTGCAGAGCATTCACTTAAAAAAAATATAACAGCCTATATGGGTTATTTTATTTGGCTTGAATGCAGACATGACATGGTCTAATTTCTTGTTGGATTAGGCTACATACAGTAATTGTAGGCCATCTTAAATTGATCAGGATGTGATATTCTCTGGTGCTATTTCGTCAGGCAATAGGCTACTGTAGGTCAGGGGTCCTGTAGCTCAGGAGCGAGAGCAGCTCCCTACCTAACAGAAGCTTTTTAAAGGGTCTAAGGAAATAGGCCTATCATAAAAGCCTACCAAAATGGGAAACCTGTCAAATATCTATTACAACAAACTGAAAAACATCCTGCCCTGTCTGGTACCAAATCATTCTCTCCCAGATTTGCTGTTCTCTGATGAGAGTTAATGTGAATACCCCAGATTTCACTTTAAGAGGGAAAGTAGCCTAGTCCTAAAGGGGAAATATTTTTTTCCCACAAATCTAGATACAGTAGCAGTTTAGAAGAGCAATCTGTGTAACATGGTAAAGGATGTAACAGGACATCAATGAAATAATAAAGTAGAGCATGGCCACGTTTGATTTTGTCAAAGTAGCCTAGGAAAAGGTGAAATATCTTGCAGAATGAAGGCTACCAAAAAATGTAGGCTATTGTAGATTATTGTAGCCCACATTCAGTGATATTTGTTCAGTAATGTTGTTAACCTTACTGCCTATGTTTACTGCAATTTTTGCGCGATGCATCAGTGGACTAAATATGCGGAGGTAAAGTTTTATTGATCTAGCGCAAATGAGCCGGTATGCGCTTTGATCGGACTGACGAGGATCCTCTCGGTTCGCCATGATCGGGAATGAATCTCTGATTCCAGATCAGTAAATTCCAGCAATTTAACCAAGAATAGGAAGGCTATTTTACATGGACTATAGAGTCATGTATCACTCAAATAGAAGCAGCAGATATCGCTCTCAGTTTTTACATTCACACCGAGATTTCACATTCACATTTGATAATAGTAGCAAATAGTAGCCTATTAAATGACATGTAGCACAGACAGCAACTACTGTAAGTGCGTCCAAGGTGATCGACAGGGGCTGTGCGCTCCTCTGCGCTCTACTTGTATGTCCAGGGTGTCCGCGGGTTTGTAAAAAGTTGTAAAAGGTAGTAAATGAAATCAGGTCAAATTAAAGGGGGTTCAGAATTTTCGATGTTAAACCTCATTTCCAAGTAAGCCTGAGTGATATCTGTCATTGGAGACCATTTTCAACTCATTTCATCCAGTCCTTCTATCAGCTGAGTTCGCTGGTGCTAGGCTAACGCAAGTGAGTGGACAGTGCTAGCCTGGCAATAAAAACAATCTTACCCACTCTGCAGTCTCCTTTAGGCAAATACATTAATATGCCAGGTCATCGGTGTTGATTAAAAAAACATCGTAAAAGAAAAACTACCCTTGAATCGCCATGATAACATTACATTTTGAGGGACTAATTTCTCAGCAGCAGCGGAATATTACCTTGCTCAGGTTAGTTGTTTGACTGTTGATGTCCAAGCCAACAGCAACAAGCCAAAGATTAGTCCTTTCGCGATCTCGGACTGGAAACTTATGAAAACTTTTAGTTTCCCATCTGCGGCATTTACTTTCACAGTTTTTCACAGCACACCTGATCGTCATATTGCTTAATTCCTTGACATCCAGTTTTGCCTTATCCCACTAACGTTAGGCTCTGTCTATCGTCATATTAGTCAAACAACTAACCTGAGCAAGGTAATATTCCGCTGCTGCTGAGAAATTAGTCCCTCAAAATGTAATGTTATCATGGCGATTCAAGGGTAGTTTTTCTTTGACGATGTTTTTTTAATCAACACCGATGACCTGACATATTAATGTATTTGCCTAAAGGAGACTGCAGAGTGGGTAAGACTGTTTTTATTGCCAGGCTAGCACTGTCCACTCACTTGCATTAGCCTAGCACCAGCGAACTCAGCTGATAGAAGGACTGGATGAAATGAGTTGAAAACGGTCTCCAATGACAGATATCACTCAGGCTTACTTGGAAATGAGGTTTAACATCGAAAATTCTGAACCCCCCTTTAAGGCCAGTAAAAAGTAGTAAAAAGTAAGAAGCGTCATCTGACGAGGTAGTAAATTTTTGAGCCCCCATCCAAATGACGCTATGAATTTTTCAATGTTTAACTTACATCCATCCTAACTCCTTAAATTACTAAACTTCTGTGGACTTTGCCTACTGTATTATTTTGCGTTGCGAGTGGAACCTGAGTGATAAGCTGCAGATGATGTCACGCCTGCCTACCTCACGCGCGCTCAATCAATCTGGGTAGGCTACCTGCCAGATCTCTTCGCAAGTTCGCTATTAGTTAATTTAAAATAAAGGAACAGTAACAAAGGCTATGAAGATTAGACAACTTGAGGTAAAAGGCTATGAGTGAAACTGTCGCCCCTTTTTTGTTGTCTGTCACCAGTGCTATGAATGAGGCTAGATTTAAGAAAATATAGCCAAATAGCACGTCAGTAATTTTTTTTTTAAAAGTGTTTCAAACATACAGTGATTTTGAGTATTTCAAAGAAATGTGGAAAGATCACTGAAGCTATTGTCAGCATGCGCCTGCCTGTGCGCTGAATTGCGCATAGGACTTATGAGAAATTGAATGGGGAAAGGCCAGACGGCTCTCACCCAATCCTGTTCTCTTATGATGAGCCCCGTGTAACCTTATATGTCCACATGAGTGATAAATATAAAGGTAAATAATAAACATATTCAGAACAGTAATATATATGATCCTGAAAGTTAAAGTGTTGATGTATAGCCTAATATGGTGTCCTGACACAAGTAAGCGGTATCATAAGCAAGAATTTACAGTTATTTAGGGGTGCTGTGAATGCAAAAAATGTTGATGGGGTGCCTTGAGCTCAAAAAGTTTGAGAACCACTGGACTAAAGCAAAAATAGATATTTCAGATTTTAGTTGCATTTTTGTCATGTGTCAAGTGTCCCCGAACATGTACAGTAGGAAAGAGAGAGGGGTGGGGGGGATCATATCCAGGCTCCTGTAATTTAGGGTATCTACTTCTACTGTATGTACTGTAACCAGAAAGAATCATCGTGGGTTTTCAAACTTTGGCGGCATAGCCTAATATTGACAAACTAGAAAAGCACTGAGAGAGCGCAGACCTCCGCCAAGGCAATGTGGACAAAGACACAACATAAATTCCAGATTGTGTTCTGGATCACTGATCGTACCAAAACTGTCAGAATGTAGGATGCCACCGCCCCCAAAGAAAAAAAAAAAAAAAGTGCGCTGCTAGATGTTGTGGAGGTAGTAAAAATATTGTAAAAGGTAGGAAAAAAGGTAGTAAATGGTAGTAAATTCAGCACCAGGATTCCTGTATATACCCTGATGTCACCGCCTGTGCGCTCCTCGCCCTCTACTTTGTTTGTTTGTCTGACTGGGGTCTAGCCTAAAAAATTATGCGTGTGAGGGGGCAAGTGTGGGGTGAGAGCGTGTGTAAACAGTGCTAATCGTGTGTCTCACGCTCATCGCGTGAGAGTTGGTAGCCCTGTACCAGAATCAGTTTGCATGCATTGATGGACATAGAATCTTTTTCATTAACACCCATGCCTTAATAATGCCAAAACATTTATTTATTCAGGTTGTAGGCTACATTGAAAAGATAAAATAGAAATAAAGCAAAGGGCTATCTGGGGGAGATAGAGGGGGTTTCAAAAAGGGCAAGCAGAGGAAATTAATCAGAAAATGGCCCCTAATGAATACTTTTTATTAATAGTAAATAAATTAATGTAGCCTATTTAAAGGAAAAATCTGGTGTGAATGAATCCATAGTAGACTAATCCAATGTCACCAATTATTGTCTGTAGGCCAAAGAACCTGACAATCTAATGCAACATACTATAGGCAAATACAAAGTCATCATCTGACCTCAACTTAATGCGTGTCTTACAGAAATGCAGTCAATTTATTGTGCCCCATTCTGTTAGCTCAGGTTCAGCATTGTAGTTGCATCTTACTTTTGCTCTTTACCAGTCAACAGCACTATGCATTATTATACTACATGGCTATGGACTGATGCACACTGGATTTTTTGTTTACAACACAGAACAGAAGTTATTATTAAATATTGCGGCAAGTATAATATGTACATTATTATCCCGATCGCATGTGTAAACCTGCTCACGGTGCGGAAGCATGGCGCTCAGACAAATTTTAATTTGCTCAGTCCTGAAAAAAATTAGAGGGAACATTGGTCCTGGTAGCCCCTCCTCTCCCCCCTTGCCTTATCTTCCCTCCTATCTATCTCCTCTTCCTCCTTCCTGTTTTGATTCCTTATGGATAGAGGTGGGTTTGGAGATATTAGCCATTATCAATCTATGAAAATATTATAAACACAAGAGACGTCCTGGAGGGTTGGATTAAACGGGATAAACAGGTTTGAGACTGGGTGGGGTCACTGTTCTCTCCCTTCACTACAGTTACAGTAAATAGTTTAATATTAAAGAGTGCCATCTATTGTATAAGTGCATTTATTTTATCCACGTCTATTCTACAATATGTACATTTTTTTTGGGCTGTGGTGTTTTTTGTTTGTATGGTTTTTGACTGTTTTAGAAGCTGGAGGAGTAGCCTAACCATAACCAGGACCAACGATTGCATGTATGCTTTCACTTGTGCAGGTGTGCCATGTTTTATGATTTTCTTGAAATGCATTAATGTATGTTGCATTACATTACGTTACGCTGCCTGTTTTGCTTCCTTATGGATAGAGGAGTTGGAGGAGTAGCCTAAGCATAACCAGGAAGACCAACCTTTGCATGCGGCTCTTTGCCCAGAGTCATGTGGCTCTTACATTCATGTCCAAGTTTGTGTTTTTGTGTGTGTTTTTATGTGCGTGTTCGCTTCCAATATGTTTAATACAGTAATTTTGTTTTGGTATGTGTGTGAGGAAGAGATGGTTGGGGAGTGTGTGCCCTTGTGTATGATGTTGCTGGCCTGTTCTTACTATTGTCGGGGTACATTTCTGTTATCATGTTGGCGTGTGACTTTTAAAATTCATCTCACTGGCAGACGTGTGTGTGTGTGTGTGTGTGTGTTTGTCAGAAGGATGGGTAATGTAGTAGTAGTAACAGGTTCATGTGCCTGTGTGCCAATGTGGCTCTTGGTCTCCGACTGGTTGGCCACCCCTGCTCTATGGTATACTGTTATAGTATGAGGGTCCTGGTCAATGTTCCCTCTAAGCTGCGCGCGCGACCTCTCGGGCTTGCAGCGCACAGGATTTTTCAGACCGCGCAAAAAAAATCCTCAAGCCCCCTTAACACCCGCGGTAACACCATTTTTCCGGCACACGCTAAACCGAAGGAGGAGGGTGCAGTGGTAGGCCTGTGTGAGAAATTTCTAGCTGATTTTTAATGATCCCGTCATTGTGGTGTTTTTAGGCCATCCTGCGGGGGATGCACAATACAATCAAATGGGGGGCTGGGGGCCTGCCCCCGAAAATTCTCCATTCCGTTGATGTGATTTCCTGCAATCTGGTGGTAATCATCTGTACATTCAAGAAACATAGTTTGAACAACACAAAAGCTGGGGCTTGACCGTAAGAATGCAAACTTAGTGCCTGGCAAGGTTCTGCTACTTCCAGTAAGGCTACATTATTATTATTATTATTATTATTATTATTATTATTATTATTATTATTATTGCAGAGCATTCACTTAAAAAAAATATAACAGCCTATATGGGTTATTTTATTTGGCTTGAATGCAGACATGACATGGTCTAATTTCTTGTTGGATTAGGCTACATACAGTAATTGTAGGCCATCTTAAATTGATCAGGATGTGATATTCTCTGGTGCTATTTCGTCAGGCAATAGGCTACTGTAGGTCAGGGGTCCTGTAGCTCAGGAGCGAGAGCAGCTCCCTACCTAACAGAAGCTTTTTAAAGGGTCTAAGGAAATAGGCCTATCATAATACCAAAATGGGAAACCTGTGAAATGTCTATTACAACAAACTGAAAAACATCCTGCCCTGTCTGGTACCAAATCATTCTCTCCCAGATTTGCTGTTCTCTGATGAGAGTTAATGTGAATACCCCAGATTTCACTTTAAGAGGGAAAGTAGCCTAGTCCTAAAGGGGAAATATTTTTTTCCCACAAATCTAGATACAGTAGCAGTTTAGAAGAGCAATCTGTGTAACATGGTAAAGGATGTAACAGGACATCAATGAAATAATAAAGTAGAGCATGGCCACGTTTGATTTTGTCAAAGTAGCCTAGGAAAAGGTGAAATATCTTGCAGAATGAAGGCTATCAAAAAATGTAGGTGTAACAGGTCAGAAGTATTGCTTAGTCAAATTATTGTAAATAGTGCAATAGCGCCCTCTTGCGTCCTGGTACGGTGTAGTTGGGAACTGCATTGAATTGCTCAGAGCAATTCACGGAGATCTATGGGTAGGTCACGTTTTTATGAGGTCTAGCTGTAACGATGTATTAACTGCATTTTAAGTGGATATAAGCCATGATTTGTCATGGTATTTAGTTCACTGGTTAAGACCAGTGTTTTGAGTTGATTTAACGTCGTATATAAACATGGTTTTAGGTTTATTTGCAGTTTTGATTAGCATGCTAATCGCTTTCTATTTACACTCACGTTATCTAGACAGAGTGACCAGACCCACTGTATGAAATCCCTTCAAGTACACTGTACTTTCTGTATATCTTTCAGCAAATAAAACAGTGATCCATCCAGCTGTCCAGTGTCTAGAGTGTGTGTGTGGAACCCAGTAGAGTGGTGCTGCGGAGGTGGAAACCGTCACATCGGTGGCGTGACCCGTTACATTGGTGCCGTGACTCGTGGAGTTGGATCTTCGCCCGACCCGGGACCGTTCTACTGGATCTCCTGTTTGTTGTGTGGTGGGCAGCCCTCAGTATAACACTGCTCACATTGTAGACTATGGGTCATTTAGTTTAAAGTTTATTCCTGTTTATTTTTCTTTATTACACTTTACTGATTGCATTTGATATTAGCTTGTTGATTAATATTTCAACATGAGTTACACACCACAGTTTTTCAGTACTCCACTGGGTCACTCCGTAGGTAGGGGTAGGGGGATTCCAGCATTGAGGTTTGACAGTCCTGTTCAGAGGGATGATGTTAATGTTGTGGGTGATAGTCAAGATGTCGCTGAGGCTCCTATAGTTAGTGGAGACGGTGCTTCTTCTCAGAGCCACCACATTGAGCATACACCACTTACACAGGTTACTGACACGTCTAGCGCAGCCTCCACTCCCCAGTCACCTATGGTAGTGAGTCAGATGAGTGACATCATTAGAGATGTTGGACTACAGTTGGCGGACAGCATACTTGCACGCCTAGGTCCTATGAACACAGCACCCACACCTAGCATTTCACAAGCACAGGCCACATCCACCAACACATCCACACAGAGTCTGGACCTGTCACAAGTCCAGTTTGTGCCTCACAGAAAGGTGAAGGAGCCACCGGCTTTCAGAGGTGACAGCACAGACGCTGTGAATGTGCGTGAGTGGGAAGACCTGATGAGAGGTTACATTAAGAAGACAAATATCAGAGTAGAGCAGCAGGCAGAGGAAATTCTCACTCATCTCAGAGGCAGAGCGAAAGATGTTGTGAAGTTTGGAACAAGGAATAGTGGCATTGACATCACTCAGAATCCTGAGGCTATCTATGGCCTTCTGCGTAAGCATTTCGCTACTGTCCCCTGTTCACCTCTCCCCCTAGCAGACTTCTACACAACACTGCCTAAGAGTGGCGAGGATGCCTATGACTACTGGCTGAGACTAAATAGAGCAGCTGACGTTGCAGCCGACCGTCTCAAAGAACAAGGTAAAGCGCTAGATAGCCCAGTCTTAGAAGCAACACGCATGTTTATCCGAAATTGCCCATCCAAAGAGCTAGCCATGACATTCAGATCAAAGACAATCGATAAGTGGTCTGCCGAAGAAGTCCAAGCTGTGTTGGATGAATACCACTCCGAGGTCAGTTCAAAGTGTGGCGCCACAGCTGTTAGCAGAAAGCCTGATGACGTCCACGTGAACAGGGTTGGCCTGATCGAAGCCGAGGGGTCTTCACCTAGCAAGCAGGACTGCCAAGCAGCCAAAACAAGTGAGTCTTCTGCTCTTGAGCGTGTCATCTCCATGCTGGAGAAAGTTTTGCTGAACAAGTCTGCCCCAGCTCAGGCCATGTCGAACAAGCAACCCAAGCCTAAGCTCCCCAGGATAGAAGGCCTGAATAGTCTGCCATGCGCTGTCTGTGGAGATGCCGCTCACTCTGGCTTGTCACATTGCCGTGACAACAAGCTCTGTTTCCAGTGCCATTCTCCAGACCACGGCAGGCGCGGCTGTCCTCTGTTTAAGTCTGCTCAGTCGGCACAGACGGGAAACTGACGGGTCTGCATCCAGGGGAGAACGATGCAGATCCTGTTCATGTATCTCCCAATGAAGATGACTACGAGTCTACGTACAGATCGTTTAGTTCTACAGCATCCTCTAAAATGACTGTTGTATTTCAAGGTTTACACAAAGTTCAAAAGTGTGATAGTTTGTTCTACACTACTGTGTTAGCAGCTAATGTTACTCTCAAAGCAATGATAGACAGTGGTTCCATGGCGTGCACATTGAGTGAAGATGCAGAAACACGACTTCTTCAGCATAACCATGACCTAAGAAAGTGCCCTTCTAATGATGTCATCATTGTTGGATGTGGTGGACATCAAGTTACACCTAAAGCAATTTATGATGTGGAAATTGAAGTGTATGATTGTAAGATGGTTGTGCCAATGCTTGTCGTCCCTGGGCAAACTGATGACATGATACTTGGCAGCAACGCCATTAAGAAAATACTGGAGCTGATGAAAAAGAAAGAGAGCTACTGGCGGCTGATGGCTACGCCTACAGATGGCGGCGACGAAGACTGTCACCACTTTCTCTCTCTCCTTTCCAACACAGAGAGATGGAGAGGCGTGACAGTACCGGACAAAGTTGGCACACTGAAGTTGCAAAAGTGTGTCGTCCTACAGCCACAGAGTGAGCATCTTTGTTGGGGCAAACTCCCTGCGTCAGCGCCTATATCAGTGGGCAGTACAGTGACAGTGGAGCCGACCCTATCAAGATGCAGGCCATCAAAAGTCATCGTTGGCAGAGTTGTTGCGCCACTGTGGGGTGACAGATGGCTGCCAGTGAAGCTCATGAATCCCACCACAGAGCCTGTTGTGTTGAAGAAGAACACAAAGTTAGCTGATGTGTTTCCCTGCATCGCTGCTGAAGACCTCTCGCAGCCTGAATGTATCCAGTCTTGTCCCCAGTCCGTGACTGACGCTCCAGTGATGATGTCCAGAGAGGATGTGAGGGAGGCGTTAGCTGAGCTTGGCCTACAGGACTTGGACCTGGACGCCTGTGAAGTCTCAGACACGTGGAGAGAGAAACTTTTTCACACTGTTAAGAGATATGAGAGCATTTTTTCACGCCATAAGCTGGACTGTGGTGAAGCGTCTGATTTTGTACACAAGATACACCTGGTGGATGAAAGACCTTTCCGTCTGCCTTACCGCAGAGTGCCGCCAAACCATTATGAGAAGTTGAGGACAGCCATCAACGATATGGAGGAGAAAGGCATAATTCGGAAATCCACCAGCGACTATGCATCACCACTAGTCTTAGTGTGGAAGAAGAATGGCGATGTGCGCATCTGCACTGACTTTAGGTGCTTGAATGCCAGAACACTGAAAGACGCACATCCTCTGCCTCACCAGGCTGATGCACTCGCTGCACTGGGGGGTAATGCCTACTTTTCCACCATGGATCTGACCTCAGGGTTTTATAATGTGCCTCTTTTTGAAGATCATAAGAAGTACACTGCTTTTTCATCTCCCTTCGGTCTGCATGAATATAACAGAATGCCTCAAGGTCTGTCGAACAGTCCAGCTACCTTCATGCGTATGATGCTGTCGATCTTCGGTGACGAAAATTTCACCAGTCTGTTATGCTACCTAGATGACCTCATGGTCTTTGCTCCGTCAGAACACCTAGCCCTTGAGCGCTTGGAGATGGTTTTCTCTCGGCTGAAGAATCACAACCTCAAGTTGGCTCCGAAAAAGTGCTACCTTTTGCGGAAGACCGTGAAATTCCTCGGACATGTCATCTCTGAATCAGGTGTGCAGACAGACCCTTCAAAGGTCGAAGCTATAAGTCAAGTGCAGGTGTCTGATTTGATGGACAGTGATGGTGTCACGCCCTCGCAGAAGAAGGTCCGATCATTCTTAGGTATGGTGCTGTACTACCAGCACTTTATCGAAGATTGTTCAGCGAAGGCCAGACCCCTTTTTAAGCTTCTCTCAGAGCCTAAGACTGATGGCAAAGCACAGAGAAGAAGAAAGTCAAAGAGAAGATGCCACAACATGGTGAAGCTCACACCAGATGACTGGACAACTGAGTGTCGGGTAGCCTTTGAGACATTGCAGCACGATCTGTCAACCTCTGTTACTCTGTCTCACCCCGACTTCAGGAGTCCATTCCTTCTGGCTGTTGACGCTTCTTTTGATGGCCTCGGCGCCGTTATCTCTCAGCTCCAGTCTGGTGAAGACATTGCAAGGCCAGTTGCCTTCGCTAGTAAGACACTGTCACGTGCCCAGTTGAACTACCCAGCTCATAGGCTCGAGTTCCTAGCCTTGAAGTGGGCCATATGTGACAAGTTTTCCCACTGGCTAAAGGGTGTCCATTTCACGGCATGGACAGATAACAACCCCTTAACGTACGTGCTAACTAAGCCCAGGCTGGATGCGTGTGAACAAAGATGGGTGGCCAAGCTCGCAGCTTATGATTTCGACCTGAAGTATGTGCCAGGGCCTAAGAACACCATCGCCGACGCTCTGAGCCGTGAGCCGTTTGTCCAGTCATGTGTGAGCCATCGCCTTGTGAGGGAGTCTTACCTGTCCTTGTTGGATGAAGTCAATGGCGTTGTCACCGGCACAGTGCAGGATGCTTTCCGGCTTACCACCAACTGCCAGGGTGTTCAGACGACCAGCGGTGATGTTGATTGTGCCCAAAGTGCCGAACGGGATTCCCAGCCAGCCAGCAGAGGTGCCTTGAGCTCTGAAGAGGTGTCAGCGGTGATGGAGGCTCATCGGACTGGTGGCGTCTCACAGCTCCTCTGCCCAAGCACGGAATCACTGCAGCTGCCTGGAGAAGATCCATCTATTGTCATTCCACAAAGCCAACTGCATAATTTGCAGCAGCAAGATAGTGTATTGAGCCGGGTCCTCTTCTATGTTCAGCAGCACAGGAGACCTGATGCACGTGAGAGGGCTGAAGAGTCGAGCTGTGTGCTTAGAATGTTGAAACATTGGAGGAAGCTGACCGTTCGTGATGGACTTCTCTACAGAGTGAAAAGAGACAGGTACATGAACAGGAAGATCTTTCAATTCGTCATTCCTGAGGCTCTGAAACTGCAGGTCCTGCAGGGAGTTCATGACTCTGCTGGTCACCAAGGCCGATCAAGAACACTCTCTCTGGCCAGTGAACGATTTTTCTGGACAGGCATGCAGAGAGACATCATGAACTATGTCAAACACTGTCAGAGATGCATTTTGGGGAAGACTCCAGAACCTGATGCGCGAGCCCCTCTTGAGAACATACGCACTTCGGCTCCTATGGACCTTGTGTGTATTGATTTTTGGACGGCGGAGTTGACTGACAAGAGAACCATCGATGTCCTTGTTGTCACAGACCATTTTTCAAAGCTGGCTCTAGCCTTTCCCTGCCGTAACCAGTCCGCCAAGCAAGTTGCCCGCTGTCTATGGGATAAGTTTTTCTGCGTCTATGGGTTCCCCAAAAGAATCCATTCGGATCAAGGAGCTAACTTTGAAAGTCGGCTTCTCAAGGATCTACTGGACATGGCAGGTGTGAAAAAATCCCATACGACGCCTTACCATCCTATGGGGAATGGTGTTACGGAGAGGTTCAACAGGACACTGGGGGGCATGATCAGAGCTCTTCCTCCAAAGTCCAAGTCCAAGTGGCCGCAGATGCTCCAGATGTTGACCTTCTGTTATAACTCGACAGTACACGAGACCACAGGCTTCGCACCGTTTTACCTAATGTTTGGGCGAATACCGCGTTTGCCTGTTGATGTCATGTTCCATCATGTACTGAAGGATACCAGTGTCGTCAGCCACCATGAGTTCGTGCACCACCTGAAGAGGGACCTCTCTGAAGCAGCGCAGATTGCCCAGAGGAATGCCGTCAGAGAACAAGACCGCCATGCCAAGCTCTACAACCGAAAGGTCAGAGGTCTACCGCTGGGCATAGGAGACAGGGTCTTGTTGGCTAACCGTGGTGAGAGGGGTAAGAGGAAGATTGCTGACCGATGGGACTCAACTCCTTTTGATGTGGTGTCAGTGAGATCAGCAATCAACGTGTACAGAATAAGGGATGCTGTCACTGGAAAGGAAAAGGTTGTGCACAGAAACCTACTGCTCCCCGTTGATTTCCTGATGAATGCTGATCAAGCCGAAGACCAAGCATCTCTTGGAGACTCACAGTCTACTGCTTCCTGTGTTGATGTTCAGAGCTCCGTTGCATCAGATAATCCAGAAGATTCTCACAGGCGCACCTTGGATTGGCTCATGCAGTCGCCAGACCAAGTGGAGGCTGAGGGCGGAAGTGTCCATGAGGATGATGTTGATGGCCCAGCCTCACCTGTGAATGAGGAAGTCCAATCAGAAGAGCTGCTGGACAGTGTCTCTGACGACTCTGCACACAACCACATTACTGAAAACACAGATGCTCTACACAACACATCACGGAACACTGACACACCACATAACACAGACCATGACATAGCATGCTTACCTGTTGACCAGTGTGTTTCTCTCCCTGGCCCTTCAGATCTAGTTGAGGGTAGGCCAGAACAGGTTAGTGTTGCATGCCCTGAGAGTGCACAAGCCCCTTCAGTTCACACTAGATATGGGAGGAGTGTTAGGAACCCCCGTAGGCTCATATGTGAAATGTCAGGTCAAAAGTTATTGGGACTTGCTGGACCTCTTATAGGGTCTGTTTTTGGATTCAGTCTTTCTGGCAGTAACGGGAGTGTCCAGACTGTTTAATTTTTGCTTTATTGCCAGACTGATTGGTGACTAGGTCACGTTATTTCCTTAGAGGAGTATAGATATGTACACACTACGAGGTGTAGATGGCATCTCTTGTATTCTGTGATAAGTATAGGGTTTGGTACCACCTTGTCCTTACACACTTCTTATGGAAGGATTCTTAATATTGATATTTGGTACATCAGTGCTCTCACGATACACAGTTTTTTTTTTTCTCTGAATTTTCTTAGTACTCTGCACCATTTTGCATAATTTTAGGGGGTGTATGTAACAGGTCAGAAGTATTGCTTAGTCAAATTATTGTAAATAGTGCAATAGCGCCCTCTTGCGTCCTGGTACGGTGTAGTTGGGAACTGCATTGAATTGCTCAGAGCAATTCACGGAGATCTATGGGTAGGTCACGTTTTTATGAGGTCTAGCTGTAGCGATGTATTAACTGCATTTTAAGTGGATATAAGCCATGATTTGTCATGGTATTTAGTTCACTGGTTAAGACCAGTGTTTTGAGTTGATTTAACGTCGTATATAAACATGGTTTTAGGTTTATTTGCAGTTTTGATTAGCATGCTAATCGCTTTCTATTTACACTCACGTTATCTAGACAGAGTGACCAGACCCACTGTATGAAATCCCTTCAAGTACACTGTACTTTCTGTATATCTTTCAGCAAATAAAACAGTGATCCATCCAGCTGTCCAGTGTCTAGAGTGTGTGTGTGGAACCCAGTAGAGTGGTGCTGCGGAGGTGGAAACCGTCACATCGGTGGCGTGACCCGTCACATCGGTGGCGTGACCCGTTACATAGGCTATTGTAGATTATTGTAGCCCACATTCAGTGATATTTGTTCAGTAATGTTGTTAACCTTACTGCCTATGTTTACTGCAATTTTTGCGCGATGCATCAGTGGACTAAATATGCGGAGGTAAAGTTTTATTGATCTAGCGCAAATGAGCCGGTATGCGCTTTGATCGGACTGACGAGGATCCTCTCGGTTCGCCATGATCGGGAATGAATCTCTGATTCCAGATCAGTAAATTCCAGCAATTTAACCAAGAATAGGAAGGCTATTTTACATGGACTATAGAGTCATGTATCACTCAAATAGAAGCAGCAGATATCGCTCTCAGTTTTTACATTCACACCGAGATTTCACATTCACATTTGATAATAGTAGCAAATAGTAGCCTATTAAATGACATGTAGCACAGACAGCAACTACTGTAAGTGCGTCCAAGGTGATCGACAGGGGCTGTGCGCTCCTCTGCGCTCTACTTGTATGTCCAGGGTGTCCGCGGGTTTGTAAAAAGTTGTAAAAGGTAGTAAATGAAATCAGGTCAAATTAAAGGGGGGGGGGGGTTTCAGAATTTTCGATGTTAAACCTCATTTCCAAGTAAGCCTGAGTGATATCTGTCATTGGAGACCATTTTCAACTCAGCTGATAGAAGGACTGGATGAAATGAGTTGAAAATTTACGGAATATTACCTTGCTCAGGTTAGTTGTTTGACTGTTGATGTCCAAGCCAACAGCAACAAGCCAAAGATTAGTCCTTTCGCGATCTCGGACTGGAAACTTATGAAAACTTTTAGTTTCCCATCTGCGGCATTTACTTTCACAGTTTTTCACAGCACACCTGATCGTCATATTGCTTAATTCCTTGACATCCAGTTTTGCCTTATCCCACTAACGTTAGGCTCTGTCTATCGTCATATTAGTCAAACAACTAACCTGATCAAGGTAATATTCCGCTGCTGCTGAGAAATTAGTCCCTCAAAATGTAATGTTATCATGGCGATTCAAGGGTAGTTTTTCTTTGACGATGTTTTTTTAATCAACACCGATGACCTGACATATTAATGTATTTGCCTAAAGGAGACTGCAGAGTGGGTAAGACTGTTTTTATTGCCAGGCTAGCACTGTCCACTCACTTGCGTTAGCCTAGCACCAGCGAACTCAGCTGATAGAAGGACTGGGTGAAATGAGTTGAAAACGGTCTCCAATGACAGATATCACTCAGGCTTACTTGGAAATGAGGTTTAACATCGAAAATTCTGAACCCCCCTTTAAGGCCAGTAAAAAGTAGTAAAAAGTAAGAAGCGTCATCTGACGAGGTAGTAAATTTTTGAGCCCCCATCCAAATGACGCTATGAATTTTTCAATGTTTAACTTACATCCATCCTAACTCCTTAAATTACTAAACTTCTGTGGACTTTGCCTACTGTATTATTTTGCGTTGCGAGTGGAACCTGAGTGATAAGCTGCAGATGATGTCACGCCTGCCTACCTCACGCGCCTCAATCAATCTGGGTAGGCTACCTGCCAGATCTCTTCGCAAGTTCGCTATTAGTTCATTTAAAATAAAGGAACAGTAACAAAGGCTATGAAGATTAGACGACTTGAGGTAAAAGGCTATGAGTGAAACTGTCGCCCCTTTTTTGTTGTCTGTCACCAGTGCTATGAATGAGGCTAGATTTAAGAAAATATAGCCAAATAGCACGTCAGTAATTATTTTTTTTAAAAGTGTTTCAAACATACAGTGATTTTGAGTATTTCATAGAAATGTGGAAAGATCACTGAAGCTATTGTCAGCATGCGCCTGCCTGTGCGCTGAATTGCGCATAGGACTTATGAGAAATTGAATGGGGAAAGGCCAGACGGCTCTCACCCAATCCTGTTCTCTTATGATGAGCCCCGTGTAACCTTATATGTCCACATGAGTGATAAATATAAAGGTAAATAATAAACATATTCAGAACAGTAATATATATGATCCTGAAAGTTAAAGTGTTGATGTATAGCCTAATATGGTGTCCTGACACAAGTAAGCGGTATCATAAGCAAGAATTTACAGTTATTTAGGGGTGCTGTGAATGCAAAAAATGTTGATGGGGTGCCTTGAGCTCAAAAAGTTTGAGAACCACTGGACTAAAGCAAAAATAGATATTTCAGATTTTAGTTGCATTTTTGTCATGTGTCAAGTGTCCCCGAACATGTACAGTAGGAAAGAGAGAGGGGTGGGGGGGATCATATCCAGGCTCCTGTAATTTAGGGTATCTACTTCTACTGTATGTACTGTAACCAGAAAGAATCATCGTGGGTTTTCAAACTTTGGCGGCATAGCCTAATATTGACAAACTAGAAAAGCACTGAGAGAGCGCAGACCTCCGCCAAGGCAATGTGGACAAAGACACAACATAAATTCCAGATTGTGTTCTGGATCACTGATCGTACCAAAACTGTCAGAATGTAGGATGCCACCGCCCCCAAAGAAAAAAAAAAGTGCGCTGCTAGATGTTGTGGAGGTAGTAAAAATATTGTAAAAGGTAGGAAAAAAGGTAGTAAATGGTAGTAAATTCAGCACCAGGATTCCTGTATATACCCTGATGTCACCGCCTGTGCGCTCCTCGCCCTCTACTTTGTTTGTTTGTCTGACTGGGGTCTAGCCTAAAAAATTATGCGTGTGAGGGGACAAGTGTGGGGTGAGAGCGTGTGTGAACAGTGCTAATCGTGTGTCTCACGCTCATCGCGTGAGAGTTGGTAGCCCTGTACCAGAATCAGTTTGCATGCATTGATGGACATAGAATCTTTTTCATTAACACCCATGCCTTAATAATGCCAAAACATTTATTTATTCAGGTTGTAGGCTACATTGAAAAGATAAAATAGAAATAAAGCAAAGGGCTATCTGGGGAGATAGAGGGGTTTCAAAAAGGGCAAGCAGAGGAAATTAATCAGAAAATGGCCCCTAATGAATACTTTTTATTAATAGTAAATAAATTAATGTAGCCTATTTAAAGGAAAAATCTGGTGTGAATGAATCCATAGTAGACTAATCCAATGTCACCAATTATTGTCTGTAGGCCAAAGAACCTGACAATCTAATGCAACATACTATAGGCAAATACAAAGTCATCATCTGACCTCAACTTAATGCGTGTCTTACAGAAATGCAGTCAATTTATTGTGCCCCATTCTGTTAGCTCAGGTTCAGCATTGTAGTTGCATCTTACTTTTGCTCTTTACCAGACAACAGCACTATGCATTATTATACTACATGGCTATGGACTAATGCACACTGGATTTTTTGTTTACAACACAGAACAGAAGTTATTATTAAATATTGCGGCAAGTATAATATGTACATTATTATCCCGATCGCATGTGTAAACCTGCTCACGGTGCGGAAGCATGGCGCTCAGACAAATTTTAATTTGCTCAGTCCTGAAAAAAATTAGAGGGAACATTGGTCCTGGTAGCCCCTCCTCTCCCCCCTTGCCTTATCTTCCCTCCTATCTATCTCCTCTTCCTCCTTCCTGTTTTGATTCCTTATGGATAGAGGTGGGTTTGGAGATATTAGCCATTATCAATCTATGAAAATATTATAAACACAAGAGACGTCCTGGAGGGTTGGATTAAACGGGATAAACAGGTTTGAGACTGGGTGGGGTCACTGTTCTCTCCCTTCACTACAGTTACAGTAAATAGTTTAATATTAAAGAGTGCCATCTATTGTATAAGTGCATTTATTTTATCCACGTCTATTCTACAATATGTACATTTTTTTTGGGCTGTGGTGTTTTTTGTTTGTATGGTTTTTGACTATTTTAGAAGTTGGAGGAGTAGCCTAACCATAACCAGGACCAACGATTGCATGTATGCTTTCACTTGTGCAGGTGTGCATTACGTTACATTACGTTATGCTGCCTGTTTTGCTTCCTTATGGATAGAGGAGTTGGAGGAGTAGCCTAAGCATAACCAGGAAGACCAACCTTTGCATGCGGCTTTGCATGCGGCTCTTTGCCCAGAGTCATGTGGCTCTTACATTCATGTCCAAGTTTGTGTTTTTGTGTGTGTTTTTATGTGCGTGTTCGCTTCCAATATGTTTAATACAGTAATTTTGTTTTGGTATGTGTGTGAGGAAGAGATGGTTGGGGAGTGTGTGCCCTTGTGTATGATGTTGCTGGCCTGTTCTTACTATTGTCGGGGTACATTTCTGTTATCATGTTGGCGTGTGACTTTTAAAATTCATCTCACTGGCAGAGTCGTGTGTGTGTGTGTGTGTGTGTGTTTGTCAGAAGGATGGGTAATGTAGTAGTAGTAACAGGTTCATGTGCCTGTGTGCCAATGTGGCTCTTTGCTGTAACATCGTCAGATATGTGGCTCTTGGTCTCCGACTGGTTGGCCACCCCTGCTCTATGGTATACTGTTATAGTATGAGGGTCCTGGTCAATGTTCCCTCCAAGCTGCGCGCGCGACCTCTCGGGCTTGCAGCGCACAGAGTTTTTCAGACCGCGCAAAAAAATCCTCAAGCCCCCTTAACACCCGCGGTATACTTCTGCGCACATAACGCGCGAACTTGATGCACCAAGCGGTTACATCGCGGTAATTTAATTCGCGGTGTTTCCGTCACCATCCGCATCCTCACTTGTTGACACTGTGGCGAAACGGTTGAGGAGACAGCTAATCTTCAATGCACGTTGCTTTATACTGCTCTGTCTGCGTCCAGGCAGAGAGGTGTTTCCTTGTTGCAATAGTTGAAGAGCTCCACCCATAGGCTAATGAACTGTGCATCAAAATGAGCAGGAGAAAAGAAACTGTATTCAGATAGACTACTATCAAGTAGCCTAATCTGTTCCTATTTCGGCTACAAATGGAAATTCCTGCACAGCATATTCAATTCCTCTCCAGTCCAAGTCAAGCCAAAATCTTTTTTTTTTTTTTTTTTTTTAAATAATGATAAATGATATAGGCTACCAGCAGGGCTGCCAACTTTTCAAAAAACATTGGAGTGAGATTTTTTTATTTTTATTTTTTTTTTTTTTTGGGGGGGGGGGGGGGGGGTGGGGGGGGTGGGGGCACCATTTTTCCGGCACACGCTAAACCGAAGGAGGAGGGAGCAGTGGTAGGCCTGTGTGAGAAATTTCTAGCTGATTTTTAATGATCCCGTCATTGTGGTGTTTTTAGGCCATCCTGCGGGGGATGCACAATACAATCAAATGGGGGGCTGGGGGCCTGCCCCCGAAAATTCTCCATTCCGTTGATGTGATTTCCTGCAATCTGGTGGTAATCATCTGTACATTCAAGAAACATAGTTTGAACAACACAAAAGCTGGGGCTTGACCATAAGGTGGGAATGCAAACTTAGTGCCTGGCAAGGTTCTGCTACTTCCAGTAAGGCTACATTATTATGATGATTATTATTATTGCAGAGCATTCACTTAAAAAAAATATAACAGCCTATATGGGTTATTTTATTTGGCTTGAATGCAGACATGACATGGTCTAATTTCTTGTTGGATTAGGCTACATACAGTAATTGTAGGCCATCTTAAATTGATCAGGATGTGATATTCTCTGGTGCTATTTCGTCAGGCAATAGGCTACTGTAGGTCAGGGGTCCTGTAGCTCAGGAGCGAGAGCAGCTCCCTACCTAACAGAAGCTTTTTAAAGGGTCTAAGGAAATAGGCCAATCATAATACCAAAATGGGAAACCTGTGAAATGTCTATTACAACAAACTGAAAAACATCCTGCCCTGTCTGGTACCAAATCATTCTCTCCCAGATTTGCTGTTCTCTGATGAGAGTTAATGTGAATACCCCAGATTTCACTTTAAGAGGGAAAGTAGCCTAGTCCTAAAGGGGAAATATTTTTTTCCCACAAATCTAGATACAGTAGCAGTTTAGAAGAGCAATCTGTGTAACATGGTAAAGGATGTAACAGGACATCAATGAAATAATAAAGTAGAGCATGGCCACGTTTGATTTTGTCAAAGTAGCCTAGGAAAAGGTGAAATATCTTGCAGAATGAAGGCTATCAAAAAATGTAGGCTATTGTAGATTATTGTAGCCCACATTCACTGATATTTGTTGTTAACCTTACTGCCTATGTTTACTGCAATTTTTGCGCGATGCATCAGTGGACTAAATATGCGGAGGTAAAGTTTTATTGATCTAGCGCAAATGAGCCGGTATGCGCTTTGATCGGACTGACGAGGATCCTCTCGGTTCGCCATGATCGGGAATGAATCTCTGATTCCAGATCAGTAAATTCCAGCAATTTAACCAAGAATAGGAAGGCTATTTTACATGGACTATAGAGTCATGTATCACTCAAATAGAAGCAGCAGATATCGCTCTCAGTTTTTACATTCACACCGAGATTTCACATTCACATTTGATAATAGTAGCAAATAGTAGCCTATTAAATGACATGTAGCACAGACAGCAACTACTGTAAGTGCGTCCAAGGTGATCGACAGGGGCTGTGCGCTCCTCTGCGCTCTACTTGTATGTCCAGCGTGTCCGCGGGTTTGTAAAAAGTTGTAAAAGGTAGTAAATGAAATCAGGTCAAATTAAAGGGGGGGGTCAGAATTTTCGATGTTAAAGCCACGTTCAGCAAGTCTCTGTATTTTTTTCCGTTTTTGTGTATGCACTGTGCACCCCAAAGCTGTAGATGGCGCTGCTACGTGTAATTACGCGAGACCCTACGACACACTGTCGTAAATCCTTTCCCACCGGACGCTTTACTGCTGTTGCTATCGATACAGTCTCATGCCTCTGCTCACGCTGGATTTACAACTAATGTTTACAACAGACCGACAACATGTCTACTGAGGTAAGTAACACTATTCACGCTTAAAAAGTGGTAAAACAAACCAACTATTTGCTGCTTTGCACTTTGTAAGTGTATGTATTTTATCGTGTGAAAAATACACTTTAGTTGTAAAGTATACGGTGTCAGACCAGCCACTAACCTAACGTTAGCCAATGCTATACATGAATGAAACTTTTCTACCATTTCTATGCGTAATTGTAATGCTACTTTTCAAGCGTTCAATACTTTATCTAAAAGAGATATGCTTTGACGTAGGCAAAATTGATCTGATTATAATGAGAATTGGCTTAGAAAGTGTGAAAACTAATGATACGGTGTTAGTGGGCAGACGTATCACATTTGAGTAACACTATGTTGAGAGAAGCAGCCTATGACAGCATGGTTTCTATTCTTCGTTTTCAAGCCTAAGGATACTCCATATTTGTGGTATAAAGCTAAAACGTTTCCAATGATATTGCAGGAATCTAATTCGACAACCTCGTCTGACTTCACCCCTCGGGCAATGGGTTCCCGAGGTGCTAGACCGAGAACCCCAAGAGTGAGAGACCTCAACCAAGAGGATCAAAGGAGGCTACAGGATCTGCACGAGAGGAGAAATGGCAGAGGTTCGCTTCCTGTGACAATTTACCCATGCAAGATCTAAATATTTTTGCCCATGCAATATCTAAATATTTGTACACTGTTTGTTTTATCTCCTTTTTACTTGAAAAATGTTACTTGTAAATAGTTATAACCACATTCTCTACCTCAAATATTTATTTTTTTCAAAAGAAGCAATGGACATTTTTGTCTATCAATGTTTATTTATTTACAAAGAATGTGCAATTATTTTGTTGTGTGAACGAGGAAAAATAAAATAAAAACATTTACAAACAGTTGCATGTGCATTTGTTATAAACAAGTGGACTAGTGTGGCATCAAATGTGAAAAGTGCAACCTCATTCGCCTTGAGGATTTGGAAGTGCTAGGTCCCCCCATGACACTTGCTGAGCAACCAGCTCCTCTGTTGATGGCGGAGGCTGAGCAGAGGACAGTAATCCAAGCCGCCTAGGGTCATCTGGTCGCATTGAAATTTTACGGGGAAGACCAGTGCCACTGATCAGCCTCTTCTGCAGAATTGTCTTCTGCAGCTCAGGGATGTAGGTGAACCTTTTCTTTTCCTTCACGGTGTACACCAGTTCTTCGATTTCTTGTTGTATTTCCTTCTGTACCTGATGAACAAGTAAATAATGTAATTAGTCAATATTATCATTACTCTTTTCTTTTTTTGAAACACTGAGGTCTTGGCATGTAAATAAACTCACATTTTATGTCCCTCCTTCTCCAGTGCTGGCAAGCGCTGATTGTGTTTATTGTAGTCGATGGCTGCCAGTAGTGTCCGTGTTTTGTAGATGAAGAGTGTGTAGGCCATTCGTTTGGAGGCATACATCATGATTTTGGAAGCCCTGGGAATGTTAGGAGATTTACATTCAGCGATGTTTACTGTTACGTGATTGAAACAATGCATGTTTCTGCCAGTCATCTGCCAATTCTGAAATGACACCCAATTACAATGCTCACCGGAAGATCAGAAACTTGGGAACCAGGTTTAGCCACCTCTTGTCCAGGACGATTGCAGCTAGGGCCTGGTGTGCGGCTGAACCTGTAATGATGATGCTGACAGTGAACACTGTGCATTCTTGCCAATTCAAACATTTTTTTACTCATTACATTTAGTCACAATACCTTGCTCTATCCAGGGCTTGTCATGTTCATCTTCTTCAAGGGGCTCATGTAGACAGTAACCAGTTGGCCAAGAATGTTCGTTGCGGACATGATGTAGCAAGCCAGCACACATCAGCTGTGCAGTGTGACAATACATGCAAAATTAATACAAATTCTACCTAAAAGCAAGCACCATAACATTGACGACAATAAATATTTTGTAAAACATACCTTGAACTGCTCTTCTGTGTCGCAATGCTTGCTACAGTACCAGAAGTGGTTCACTATCTCTTTGGTCCAAACCAGAAGGGATGTCTGCTGCTTTACTGTGCCAGCCTGATTGAAATTAAAATCATTAGAAACATGTCTATGCTCTGCATACCTACAACCAACAATGAGTTTGATGTAACCTAAGGAGAACAGAAGAAACATGTAGAACAGTGAATCGAAATGGCCATGTACATTTACCAGTAATCTCATTCCTGTGCAAATGTTCACACCTTTACTTGTAAGCAGCCCCTGACTGTCACCCCCCTCCCTTTGTCTTGTTTGAGATGTGGAGCCAGGCCCTTCACATACAACAATAGCGTAGGGGAAGGGCAAGGCAGACAGTAGCTTACACCAAGTGAATGTATTATGTCCAACACAGACTTACTGACAACATAAAAATATAATTTTACCCATTCTAGTACTACTCCAATCCCCCGGGGTTTGAGGATGACCTGAAAAGGTGGCACTCCATGACAGGCACGCAGAGACCGAATGTCTAACTTACGTGGTTGCACTTCTGTATGGGTACATGTTGAGCGAGTTGAAACAAGTTGTCATTGTAGCTAATGTTTGCAGATTTGCCAACCAGATCTTCTTCTTTGGTGACTTTTGCTTGGCCAAGGACAATTCTCCAACAAGCATCAAAACATTTCTGTGGTTACATCGCTATAGGTAACGTTAGTAGCCCACACAGGATTTCTTGGAGGCTAGCTAGCTAGCTAGGTAGCTAATCGGCTATCGTTGTCGTTAGCTATTATTTGAAATTGAAACCCCATTTGAACACCAAAAATAGGAGTAAATTATAACTATTAACAACGTGTAGGATCCTAGATTCAGACATGTAGGTGAGATGTACTTACAACTGCAAAAGTAGCACAGCCAGGTCGGCATCTGTTTTGCAGGATGCTTCGCTGTCTCGGAGCTCTCGTCATTCACTGAACGCCGACCAAGGTTTACCCTGCTGCATTTCCTTGCGTGGTCTCTAGCTCTCTTCTTCGCCTTCGACTCCTCCGAAAGCGGCCTTTTCTCGTCCTTTTTTGTTCTTTTCGCTGGTTCTGCCATTTCGATGATATGAAAACGAGCAGCATTCTGCCGGCTAAAGCTATTTGGGGGTGTGTCTCGAGTCGAAATGCCGTAAAGCAGTTCGTTGTTCTCGTCACCTAACGCGCCTCACGAGACTTCCAAAGCAAGGCAGGCGCAGGGACGCGGCTGGAAACTTACAGAAACGATTCTACGGCCAGGGAGGGTAGTGAGATGAGAGAAAAATAAAATTTTCGACATAACGGGTCAGACAACTGAAAGAATGATTTTCAAAGGATTTTATGACTATAAAAATGCTACTGAAAGCCTCTTTAAACCTCATTTCCAAGTAAGCCTGAGTGATATCTGTCATTGGAGACCATTTTCAACTCAGCTGATAGAAGGACTGGATGAAATGAGTTGAAAATTTACGGAATATTACCTTGCTCAGGTTAGTTGTTTGACTGTTGATGTCCAAGCCAACAGCAACAAGCCAAAGATTAGTCCTTTCGCGATCTCGGACTGGAAACTTATGAAAACTTTTAGTTTCCCATCTGCGGCATTTACTTTCACAGTTTTTCACAGCACACCTGATCGTCATATTGCTTAATTCCTTGACATCCAGTTTTGCCTTATCCCTTAACGTTAGGCTCTGTCTATCGTCATATTAGTCAAACAACTAACCTGATCAAGGTAATATTCCGCTGCTGCTGAGAAATTAGTCCCTCAAAATGTAATGTTATCATGGCGATTCAAGGGTAGTTTTTCTTTGACAATGTTTTTTTAATCAACACCGATGACCTGACATATTAATGTATTTGCCTAAAGGAGACTGCAGAGTGGGTAAGACTGTTTTTATTGCCAGGCTAGCACTGTCCACTCACTTGCGTTAGCCTAGCACCAGCGAACTCAGCTGATAGAAGGACTGGATGAAATGAGTTGAAAACGGTCTCCAATGACAGATATCACTCAGGCTTACTTGGAAATGAGGTTTAACATCGAAAATTCTGAACCCCCCTTTAAGGCCAGTAAAAAGTAGTAAAAAGTAAGAAGCGTCATCTGACGAGGTAGTAGCCTACATTTTTGAGCCCCCATCCAAATGACGCTATGAATTTTTCAATGTTTAACTTACATCCATCCTAACTCCTTAAATTACTAAACTTCTGTGGACTTTGCCTACTGTATTATTTTGCGTTGCGAGTGGAACCTGAGTGATAAGCTGCAGATGATGTCACGCCTGCCTACCTCACGCGCGCTCAATCAATCTGGGTAGGCTACCTGCCAGATCTCTTCGCGAGTTCGCTATTAGTTAATTTAAAATAAAGGAACAGTAACAAAGGCTATGAAGATTAGACGACTTGAGGTAAAAGGCTATGAGTGAAACTGTCGCCCCTTTTTTGTTGTCTGTCACCAGTGCTATGAATGAGGATAGATTTAAGAAAATATAGCCAAATAGCACGTCAGTAATTCTTTTTTTTTAAAGTGTTTCAAACATACAGTGATTTTGAGTATTTCAAAGAAATGTGGAAAGATCACTGAAGCTATTGTCAGCATGCGCCTGCCTGTGCGCTGAATTGCGCATAGGACTTATGAGAAATTGAATGGGGAAAGGCCAGACGGCTCTCACCCAATCCTGTTCTCTTATGATGAGCCCCGTGTAACCTTATATGTCCACATGAGTGATAAATATAAAGGTAAATAATAAACATATTCAGAACAGTAATATATATGATCCTGAAAGTTAAAGTGTTGATGTATAGCCTAATATGGTGTCCTGACACAAGTAAGCGGTATCATAAGCAAGAATTTACAGTTATTTAGGGGTGCTGTGAATGCAAAAAATGTTGATGGGGTGCCTTGAGCTCAAAAAGTTTGAGAACCACTGGACTAAAGCAAAAATAGATATTTCAGATTTTAGTTGCATTTTTGTCATGTGTCAAGTGTCCCCGAACATGTACAGTAGGAAAGAGAGAGGGTGGGGGGATCATATCCAGGCTCCTGTAATTTAGGGTATCTACTTCTACTGTATGTACTGTAACCAGAAAGAATCATCGTGGGTTTTCAAACTTTGGCGGCATAGCCTAATATTGACAAACTAGAAAAGCACTGAGAGAGCGCAGACCTCCGCCAAGGCAATGTGGACAAAGACACAACATAAATTCCAGATTGTGTTCTGGATCACTGATCGTACCAAAACTGTCAGAATGTAGGATGCCACCGCCCCCAAAGAAAAAAAAAAAGTGCGCTGCTAGATGTTGTGGAGGTAGTAAAAATATTGTAAAAGGTAGGAAAAAAGGTAGTAAATGGTAGTAAATTCAGCACCAGGATTCCTGTATATACCCTGATGTCACCGCCTGTGCGCTCCTCGCCCTCTACTTTGTTTGTTTGTCTGACTGGGGTCTAGCCTAAAAAATTATGCGTGTGAGGGGACAAGTGTGGGGTGAGAGCGTGTGTGAACAGTGCTAATCGTGTGTCTCACGCTCATCGCGTGAGAGTTGGTAGCCCTGTACCAGAATCAGTTTGCATGCATTGATGGACATAGAATCTTTTTCATTAACACCCATGCCTTAATAATGCCAAAACATTTATTTATTCAGGTTGTAGGCTACATTGAAAAGATAAAATAGAAATAAAGCAAAGGGCTATCTGGGGGAGATAGAGGGGGTTTCAAAAAGGGCAAGCAGAGGAAATTAATCAGAAAATGGCCCCTAATGAATACTTTTTATTAATAGTAAATAAATTAATGTAGCCTATTTAAAGGAAAAATCTGGTGTGAATGAATCCATAGTAGACTAATCCAATGTCACCAATTATTGTCTGTAGGCCAAAGAACCTGACAATCTAATGCAACATACTATAGGCAAATACAAAGTCATCATCTGACCTCAACTTAATGCGTGTCTTACAGAAATGCAGTCAATTTATTGTGCCCCATTCTGTTAGCTCAGGTTCAGCATTGTAGTTGCATCTTACTTTTGCTCTTTACCAGTCAACAGCACTATGCATTATTATACTACATGGCTATGGACTGATGCACACTGGATTTTTTGTTTACAACACAGAACAGAAGTTATTATTAAATATTGCGGCAAGTATAATATGTACATTATTATCCCAATCGCATGTGTAAACCTGCTCACGGTGCGGAAGCATGGCGCTCAGACAAATTTTAATTTGCTCAGTCCTGAAAAAAATTAGAGGGAACATTGGTCCTGGTAGCCCCTCCTCTCCCCCCTTGCCTTATCTTCCCTCCTATCTATCTCCTCTTCCTCCTTCCTGTTTTGATTCCTTATGGATAGAGGTGGGTTTGGAGATATTAGCCATTATCAATCTATGAAAATATTATAAACACAAGAGACGTCCTGGAGGGTTGGATTAAACGGGATAAACAGGTTTGAGACTGGGTGGGGTCACTGTTCTCTCCCTTCACTACAGTTACAGTAAATAGTTTAATATTAAAGAGTGCCATCTATTGTATAAGTGCATTTATTTTATCCACGTCTATTCTACAATATGTACATTTTTTTTGGGCTGTGGTGTTTTTTGTTTGTATGGTTTTTGACTGTTTTAGAAGCTGGAGGAGTAGCCTAACCATAACCAGGACCAACGATTGCATGTATGCTTTCACTTGTACAGGTGTGCCATGTTTTATGATTTTCTTTCAATGCATTAATGTTTGTTACATTACATTACGTTACGCTGCCTGTTTTGCTTCCTTATGGATAGAGGAGTTGGAGGAGTAGCCTAAGCATAACCAGGAAGACCAACCTTTGCATGCGGCTTTGCATGCGGCTCTTTGCCCAGAGTCATGTGGCTCTTACATTCATGTCCAAGTTTGTGTTTTTGTGTGTGTTTTTATGTGCGTGTTCGCTTCCAATATGTTTAATACAGTAATTTTGTTTTGGTATGTGTGTGAGGAAGAGATGGTTGGGGAGTGTGTGCCCTTGTGTATGATGTTGCTGGCCTGTTCTTACTATTGTCGGGGTACATTTCTGTTATCATGTTGGTATGTGACTTTTAAAATTCATCTCACTGGCAGAGTCATGTGTGTGTGTGTGTGTGTGTGTGTGTTTGTCAGAAGGATGGGTAATGTAGTAGTAGTAACAGGTTCATGTGCCTGTGTGCCAATGTGGCTCTTTTCTGTAACATCGTCAGATATGTGGCTCTTGGTCTCCAACTGGTTGGCCACCCCTGCTCTATGGTATACTGTTATAGTATGAGGGTCCTGGTAGCCCCTCCACTCCCCCCTTGCCTTATCTTCCCTCCTATCTATCTCCTCTTCCTCCTTCCTGTTTTGATTCCTTATGGATAGAGGTGGGTTTGGAGATATTAGCCATTATCAATCTATGAAAATATTATAAACACAAGAGACGTCCTGGAGGGTTGGATTAAACGGGATAAACAGGTTTGAGACTGGGTGGGGTCACTGTTCTCTCCCTTCACTACAGTTACAGTAAATAGTTTAATATTAAAGAGTGCCATCTATTGTATAAGTGCATTTATTTTATCCACGTCTATTCTACAATATGTACATTTTTTTTGGGCTGTGGTGTTTTTTGTTTGTACATTTTTTGACTGTTTTAGAAGTTGGAGGAGTAGCCTAACCATAACCAGGACCAACGATTGCATGTATGCTTTCACTTGTACAGGTGTGCCATGTTTTATTATTTCTTTGAAATGCATTAATGTATGTTGCATTACATTGTGTTACGCAGCCTGTTTTGCTTCCTTATGGATAGAGGAGTTGGAGGAGTAGCCTAAGCATAACCAGGAAGACCAACCTTTGCATGTTTGCTCTTACTTGTACAGGCAAAGAAAGCTTCAGCTCAGCGCACGTTTTGGGTCATCATTTTAAAAACACAACGCAGACCACCCGTTACACTGGCAGACATTGTAACTTTTTATTATGTAGCCTATACTTTGGGTCCTAAACAAACCGAACGTCTCCTTTAAATGGTTGCTCCCAGTGTCACAAGTCATGTGATTTCAGAGAATCGAGACATACCAGAGCCATAGAAAGAGATTCTTACTAAAGACTGGAAGCAGAGTGCCACTGCAGACTCTCAGCATCTTTGAGCCACGGACATTTAGGAAGAAACTTGATGTCAGGTTTGAACTTACCTTTCTAAAATACACATGAAGAGTTCAGATACAAAACCCTTTGAGTCTATAGAAAATTCACAAAATTAAGTTTTTAATAGGCTAACAATATCTAGGCTAAGTAGTATCTTTATCAACTTATCAAGTATGATAATAACAAATCAAGCCGAAACAAATCAATTTGAGGTGGATTGATAATTAAGGTTATTAAAATTTTTATAAATGGGCATGGACTTTTTCCATGAAGTCAACCTTGCCATGGAAAAAAGCTGTGCACATAGGCTATAACCAAAACTTTAATGTTAAATCAACTTTGTTGGGAGTTCCCATGCTCCTTTGCGCGCTTATTAGAGTGCATGAAAATGCACTCCACTGTTCTTCCTTTTCATATTATTGTTCTTCCTTTCCTTCTTCTTCTTCTTATTTTTCTTCAGCTTTTTTCGCCGCTTAATTCAGCTCCAACTGTTCAACGTAGAAACTTCATTCAAACTGCATTTTGTAGGTCTCACTGATGACTCCTGTGCTTTGTAACTTTCAACTTTGTAACTTTTATACTTTTAAAACTATGACTTATAAACTATTTTAAAACTTCCCATAGACTTAACATTGAGCTGAGCTCACCAGGTGATGCCAATCAGTGGTCAGATGATTTGGCCAACTGCTGCAGCTGTCACTTAATCAGCTCCCTAAATCAGCTGCCTTTCATCTGCTTACTACTGTCCTCACTATTGACTGTTTAAAACTACTCTATTATTTAACTGTTCAACCATGCCAACTGTCAATTGTCATCAACTTTGACCCCTGCCAACTGTGTCCTTTGTCCACAACTGTTTGCATTTTCATGCACTCGTGCGTTTCATGCACTCTCTGAAATTACATTCTCTAGTTCTTCTATTTTGTTATTCTACCAAATTCTTCTGCGTTTAATTCAGCTCAAACTATTTAACCTAGAAACTTCATTCAAACTGTGTTGCGTAGCTCTCACTTAGTACTCTGTTGCTATGTAACTTTCATCTCTCTAACTTTTATACTTTTGAAACTATGACTTATAAACTATTTAAAATTTCCCCATAGACTTACAATGAGCTTACAATGAGATTTGGCTCCAGCTGTCACTTAATTAACTCCCTGAATCAGCTGCCTCCTCTGCTTACAACTGCCGTCACTATTGACTGTATAAAACTACTCTATTATTTAACTCATCGACCAGTCCAACTGTCAGTTGTCATCAACTTTGACCTCCGCCAACTGTTTCCTCTGTCCACAACTGTTTCAAAATAAAAGTCCTCACTATATTAACTAATGTTACATACTTTTACTATTTAAACTATTCAACTATTTAACTTGTCAACTATCCCAACTGTTTCAAAATAAGAGTCCTCAGTGGCAGGGTAGCTAGTTAGCATGCTAGTTAGCATGGTTAGCATGCTAATTAACATTTTTTGTTTTTGAAGCTATTCAACTCAGCTAAGTCTTGTGATCATCATGGCCATTTTCGAAATGACATACTGCTATACTACATGTGCTACATGCTGCGTGTGCCCCAGCACACAGTGCAGCACACAATACTGCTTCCCACAATTAATTAATTAGCTGCAGGTGCTCTACTTGTTCTACCCAGTATGCAGCATGGTATGCAAGCAGCAGAAAATGGCCAAGAACCTCATTAAATAATTGACTGCAGGTGCTCTACCTGACTGAAGCCCCACACTACTCCTGTGATATTAGTCATGTACTGCATGCTACACGCTGCTGTCTGCAGAGATCAGTATACGAGCAGTATGTAGTAGGCATTTTCGAAAACGGCCCATGCTAGTATTATTACCATGCTAGGTACCATAGCTGGCATGCTAATTAGCATTTTTGGTTTTTGATGTTTTTCAACTCCGCTAAGTCTTGTGATCATCATGTTAGCATTATTACCATGTTAGGTACCATAGTTAGCATGCTAATTAGCATGTATGGTATTTGATGCTGATGCAACTGCAGTTTGCATTTTCTTGCACTCGTAATTTCTCTGAAATTACATTCTCTAGTTTCATTTCACTAGTTTGGCATTCGCCAGGCTCGTTAAATAGCCTATTTTGTTAACATTTTCACTGAAGTCTATTATTAGGGTGCATGAAAATGCACTCTACTGTTCTTCGAGTTCCTCTTCTTCTTATTATTTTTCTTCAACACTTAATTCAGCTCAAACCGCTTAACGTAGAAACTTCATTCAAACTGCATTTTGTAGGTCTCACTCGTGTGCGGTGTGCAATGTAACTTTCAACTTTGTAACTTTTATACTTTTAAAACTATGACTTATAAACTATTTTTAAAATTTCCCCATAGACTTAACATTGAGCTGACTCAGAGTGGAGCAGAGTGGGTGATGTCACAAAGCGGCCTTAGCCAATCTTAGGGATATGCAAATCTTCAACTGGTGATAACCAATCAGTGGTCAGATGAGTTGGCCCGGTGCTGCAGCTCAATTAATCAGCTCTATATACAGCTTAGAAACTTTTCCACATAGACTTACATTGGGCTGATGCCAGGCAGCTGGCTCATTAATTAGACTGATTAGCCAGGTGTTTCTGGCCACCTGGAGCAAGGCTTTCTCAGGCTAGTAGGACTACATTAACTGCCTTAAAACTACAGATCCTGTTCAACTTCCAGTTGTCATCAACTTTGACCCCCGCCAACTTTTCCTCTGCCCACAACTGTTTCAAAACAAAAGTCCTCACTATAATAACTGATTTTCAATGATTTTACTATTTAAACTACTCAACTATTTAACTGTTCAACCATTCCATCGGTCATTGGTCATCAACTATGACTCCTGTCAACTGTTTCCTCTGTCCACAACTATTTTAAAATAAAAGTCTTCAGTGGTGGGGTGGACAATTAGCATGCTTGCTTGCGTAGTTAACATGCTAATTAGCATTTTTGTTTTTTGATGCTATTCAACTCAGCTAAGTCTTGTGGTCATCATGTTAGCATTATTAGCATGCTAGCTAGCATAATTAACATGCTAACTAGCATTTTTGTTTTTTGATGCTATTCAACTCAGCTAAGTCTTGTGGTCATCATGTTAGCATTATTACCATGCTAGCTAGCATAGTTAGCATTCTAACTAACATTTTTGGTTTTAGATTATATTTAACTCAGCTAGTCTTGTGGTCATCATGTTAACATTATTAAGATGCTAGGAAGTGTAGTTGGCATGTCAATTAGCATTTATGCTATTTGATGCTGATGCAATTGTAGTTTGCATTTTCATGCACTCGTAATTTCTCTGAAATTACATTCTCTGGTTTTATTGTACTACCGGATTTTTCTAGTGGCTCACGGACGTCCGTCCGTGAATCTCCCGCGAGTTGAGAGAAGAAACGTCTTGCGCTGTTGTGGTAAAAATCCTTTGAAGTGGAGCAGCACAAATGAGAGGCAGTGATACAGAGGCGCAATGGAGATAGTCCCCCTGTAGTATTTACCTGAAATGAGTTTCTGAAGGTTGGGATGTCTGTACTAGTGCATTGTCCGACCGGGTCGTTAGGTCCATTTTAGGGAGCCTCAAACAACCCTAAATCATCATGATTTAGGGTGGCTTGAGCCTCCCAAAAATGGTTCATGTGTTTAAGTTTCACACCACAAGTGCGAGATGTCCACTTAACGTCTCCGGGATCAGTCCGAAACGGTTAAAATACATGAAAACAGATCATGCCTTGCACACAGGAGCGCGGTGTAAGCGTGGTGCATGTCCGGCCCCGCCAGCGGCAGACGTTAAGCGCACGCGAAAGTCTGGTGTTTGAGCACCGTGAGGCCTGCTGCTTTCCAAAAAGGTATGACTTATCAAGGTTAATTACTTTTTCCTACATTCCATAGGCACTTCTGTATGAAAAATGCACAGAATTTTCCATTTTCCCCCAAAATAGGCATAAGCCTGAAAATAAGGAGGGGGTGGGAGGTGAAAAAACTTATTGGTGAAATTCTGAGGGCATAAGCTCTCAGAAAATATATGGTTTATGGGGTCTAATATGTTTCCCCTAAATGCCACTGGCATAAATGTCAAAAATCAAAAACAGCCAATGTTTTTTTTAAAAAAAATTCTTAATTTGGGGCTTTATTGTAATGAGGAGGATGGGGCATGCTTCACTGTCACTCGTTGCCACATTATTTCACATCCTGAGGGTGTAAGCTTTCAGAAAATATATGGGATGTACGGTGAAATTGTTTCCCCTTCATGCTTCAGAGATCAAAATGTATTTGTGCCTATATTCCCTCAAAATCCACAAACAATCCCATTGATTTCAATGGGAATTTAACATTATTCCCATATATTCCTTCACAGACATCTGGGCAAATGCAAACATGGATTTTGTATGAATTTCAGACAATTTTTCAGACAAAATTACATAGGAACTAGGGCTGGGTATCGAGAACCGGTTCTGACTCAGAACTGGTTCAAAGTTATCAATTCCATCAATATTGTATGCCTCCAACATTATCAATTCTCTTATGGATTCTTTCGTTTCTCTGCCTGCACATGGTGGTGCATTAGCGTCACACGCTAACTGCAATTTTCATGGTAAGCTATCACATTAACTCCAGTGTTTCACATAGCCTAGGCTAACATATTGAGGAGACAGAGACACAAGTTTGTACAGCTAGTATAAGTTCTATTAAAATTACTGCAAAGGTAAGGTTATTTACTGTTGGCTTTAATGAACAACCTGTAAATATTTAACCTGAATGATTCCTGTTAGCGGACTTAGCTCATGTTGTAGCTGTCATTAATGTCATGTTGTAGCTGTCATTAATGTTAGCCTACTCAACAAAAAGATTTAAAAAAAATGGCATAGCCTGTTGCAAGACACCTCTCCCCTATCATCCAGTGAAGCTTCTGCTCAAGTTGTTGAGGAATATGAAGACAACATGATCAACATCTGCAGCAGCATACTGATTTACACTTAAGCGGCCTTCACACTACAGCTCCGAATTTCGCAACACTCCCCCTACGGATGCTGGACACTACACGTCTTTCAGCCGGAGCTCTCAACAGAGAGGGGGGAAATGGCGGTGAATCGACAGTTCACGTAACTTGCACTGTAACCTGTATTAAACGGCCTGACACACTTAGGGGCCAACAAAATACATTTCTGTTGTGTTTGACACTTGTAAAATGTTAAAATATAGTGCAATTTCGCTGATATTGAAGCATTTCTAGACAATGTTTATGGCCGTTACCTAGCAACGCACTCTACCGTTGGCTTTGTCGTATCCGAAACTGTCGGGCGAGTTCAATTTTTTTAACGCATCCGGAGCCCTGTCGTATTCGCACCGCAGTCGTCGGACCCCGTCTCGCATGCGGCCTCCGTATCCTCATAGGGAATGAATGATTTCCGGCCGTTAGGTTGTCGTACTACGGACTCAAAACTTGGCTAATGTGAAGCCAGCATTACACCTTGGGGGTATTCCATCGACGGAGCTATTCGCTAAGCCGAGCTAATTTCGGCAAGCGGCGCTAGTTTTAGTGTGAGTTCAGTTCCATTACTCTCGCTAACAGTCATTGCAGCTGAGTTGCTGGGGTAACATATGCTCCCAAACTAACCAGCTCCGTGGCAGGTTAACTGCAAGGCTTAATAGTTTTTCAGCGAGGAGGCCCATTGAAAGTGAATGGAGCCTCCCTCAACATTCTAGAGACCAGTATAATAAACCATTATAAACGTTGAAATCAAATTTCTTCCAAAAGGATAAGAGTCCGGGCAAAATTGAGTGCAAAAAGCACTCACACTTTATTCTGTCAGAGAACCAACATCATAAACCGGAGCAAGGATCCGAAGATTCCGCTCCCGAACACAGAAAGTGCCTGCCTTTTATACATATTCTGACGGCTTTTGATTAATGGTTAAAATAAAAAAATTGAGTGTTGGACCGCTGGGGTCTTCTTGTGTCATGGAGTGTTTGGTGCCCGTGTAGTGTTTTGTGCCATGGAGTGCTAGATCAATGGAGTGGAGTGTTGAATCAGTGGAGTGGAGTGCAGGAGCCTTTGCCTGGTGTACTTGGAGGTCAGCCATCACACCTGCATTACTGCCCTCTGCATAACCTCTCTGAACTTCTATGACCCTCCTAGAGTGGAGCGTTATGCACTCAGTCAGATTGTGATATTAAGAACAATAATTTGTAGCATTTCCAAGCTTGCTGTCTTAGGGGCATTACACACTATGCAAAAAAAATTAATCGGTGGTATATCAGAACTGTGATGACTTTCACCTACCCAAGTATTAGTATGTTTAGGTCAAACACAGAAAATGATTCTACACTTCCAACCTTTCCTCCATCCTTGCCCCTCCTCCCGTGAAGGAAACAAAGAAGGAATGATGAAAGGATAGAGGAACCCAGGCCAGACAGATAATAGAAATGAGATGTCTTCCTGATTCATGCATCACTGAAACAACTGACCAAAAAAAGGCTATCTTCATCAAATATAGGCTATAACAACCACCAAACATTATTATTCATCATAATGTAATGTCATTAAACCACAATCAGTTTTGCATCAGTTTGCTTTTGTCTTATAACAACGGACAATGCAGATTATAATAACATACCTGCAAACTCATAAGGGTTGAAAAAGGTGACAAACCGTTGTGCACGTGCGCGCGGGGGTGTGTGTGTGTGTGTGTGTGTGGGGGGGGGGGGGGGTAAATTAATATAAATGCTATAAATGCTATATAAATATATTTATATTTATATAACATTTATAGCCAACACTACTCCATGCAATGTACCACAATATATAAATATATTTATATTTTCAATGTTTTTCCATATAAATGAAATAGCAATAGGATTAACATTATTTTCTACAAAGGCCTCATAGTAGCCTATTTGACCCAGATTGCTTTTTTAATGTGGCGGAAATGGGTTTCCATATTGAGCTCCTCCTCCGTCTAAGATAATACCAGAGACTATCACCAGATAGGCTAAATTTTAATAAATGGGCTCTGCTATCACAAGAAGAGTAGCCTACGTCTAGGTTTCTAAGCTAATAAAATAATTCCATTTAGGCTAAGCGGCGAAGCCAGCCAGGGAAGATACACGTGAACCATTTGAAGAGTGAAAACTGTGAGGATGGTGCGCAGGTTTTAGAAAAAAGTTTTCCAACCCTCTGTAGCCTATAACGGAGTCCACTAGAAACACAGCTTCAGAGGTTCAAGCAATTAGGAGAAAACAATTTCGAAAACCTGCGCGGCGAACCCATAGAAATTGCTTGCTTTACTAACAAGATTATTGTGTAAATGACATTCTCGACCATTTAGATGAAGTTAATAGGCCTGCCGTTTGCTTTAAACTGCGCTTTTCTTCCATTACCGTTGCCTATACAAAAGTAGCCTAACGATACCGGCGATGACATAGCTCATATTTGGCTGATTAAAACGGCAATTTAACTGTAGGCTACAACGACATTTGCAAATCCACCGTCTATCATATTAGCATCAAAACGATGAGTTTCCGTCTTTGTTTCTCTTTTAAAATAGCGCTAAATTGTGTCATTTTGTGTTTTGATGGCAGCACTGAGAATGGAAGATGATTCCATGGCTGCTTTGGCGCGTTGTTACAGGTGCGCCTGTCTGCCTCCTGGACCAATGCGGTGGAAAAAAAAAACTCGCTCCCTGTGTACTCTCTACAGCTATAATATCCATGGTCGGTCGCCCGGCCGTCAACACCCCCCCCCCCCCCCCCCCCTCTCAAAAAAAAAAAAAAAAAAAACTCTTCGGATTTACACGATTCACGTAAATGACATATTTTGAGCTCAAAACGGCGAATTTCGCCGAAAGGTGACAAGTTTGCAGGTATGATAATAAACTCGACTAAACAATCAACTTTTTTTAAATTCTAATGTTTTCCCTTGCTCCAAACAGTCATTTGAACATCCTTCTCGCAAATCGCAAACTCGTTTTTTTTTGTGTTGAAGTGACAGAATGGGAGGGCATTTAAACTTTTGGGATTTAGAATCAAGCCAATGAATGCACATTCCCGTTGTTCACGCCTCCGCATTTTCTCCGCAAAGGATACACCTGTGCTTTCTCGCTTATTGGACCTTTCTCCTCTCTCCTCCATCCTCGTTCCTCTCTCCTTCGCGTAGCAATTAGACAACAGCCTCGAACGATATCCGGGGCACAAGGGCGGAGGACAGAGTCCGAGGAAGCATGTTGAAACGTACCCACAGTCTTCAGTATTATAGCCATCAGCCACTGTTTTTTAATGTTCGTGGGAGTTCAAAGTCGATTTTATTTTCATTTCATTTCACATTGTTTTCAAGCGGCGAATCCGAGAACCAACTTATCCAATTGGTGTGGCCTCAAGTTTTAATATGTTTTAGGGACTTATGTGGAGATGTGTATTCTATAGTACATTATTGGGCAATTATCATGTTCTACAAACCCTCGCCACCATCCAACACCAAATTAGCCTGACATAACCCGACCATAATGCTGCTGTTCATCATGGTGTGGATGTTGTTTAACCTGACACGATTATAGGGAGGGAGGGAGGGCGGGCCGGGGGGGGGGGGGGGGGATCCGTTCTGGTTTGAAACGATTGGACAGCTCGTCTAATCAGCTTCGCTTATTGGCCGGTAGTCTCTCTACCGATGTAAACATGCCCATGAAGACCGTCCCCAGACCATGGATACGGATGAACATTATGGGCGAGCTATGTCAGGCTAACACCAAATAGCCTCCTATAATCCCCTACCAGGGACATGTTTCCATCAGTAGAGAGTTAGAGGTAACCATCATATGTTTTGAATTCCACAGACTCTAGGATGAATGACGATCTGAGGATTGTGCTGTTGGGGAAGACTGGAGTGGGGAAGAGTGCAACAGGAAACACCATCCTGGGGAGGAAAGCTTTTCAGTCAGTAATTAGTCCAACATGTGTGACAGCCTCATGCCTGAGTCAAAGCGCACAAATGAGTGGGAGAGAAGTCCATGTTACTGACACTCCAGGACTGGACACACAGTTCACTGTGGTCCAAAAGGAAATGTCTTCGTTCTCTAGGCCTACTGGTCCACATGCAATTCTGGTTGTCATCAAGGTGTGTAGATTCATACCGGAGGAGCAGAGTACTCTGAAGATGCTTCAGAATATCTTAAGCGAAGAATCATACAAGTACACAATGGTGCTGTTCACTCATGGAGAAACCCTGGAGATGACCCCACACCAATTTCTGCAAGAGAATGAAGATTTGAAAAAGTTCACTGATCGGTGCCTTGGGGGATATCATGTCTTTAAGAATACAGAAAGAGAGAATTGCTCTCAGGTCCCCGAGCTGCTGCAGAAGATTAATAATATGTCGGCAGCAAATGGAGGAGGATGCTGTACAACTATTTTTAAAGAGAAAGAGTTAAAGCATAAATACCCCAAAAAATGTGCTATTGCATTTTTACTAATAGGCTTACTAGTAGGTGCTGTGAAAGGGTTTGAAAGGAGTGGGGAGCTAAAAGATGCATTTATAGGGGCCATCATTGGAGGATTTGTGGCAGCAGGAATTGCAGCAGGAATTAGACTTCTGGGACTGAAATAGTAGTACAATTTCTAGATTATTGGATTGAGACTAAATGTTATATGATGTATTCTTTCATTCTATACTTATGCTTGTTCCTCGATTACTGGATTTAGTCTAAATGTTATATGATGTATTCTTTCATTCTATACTTACAGTATGCTTGTTCTTCTCCTCCTGATCATTCGATTAAATTTCAAACAAGTATTCACGGGTTCTACTCATTATAATAGGACTACATTTTACATGCTGTAAGATTGATGGAACTGAGGTGGCTTCTATTGCCCAAGGGAAGGTAGTGCTTCCGGAAAGTATTCACACGCCTTTCAGTTTTTTACTTTTTTTTGCATTGCAGCCATCTCATAAATCTAAGCCTTCATTGCTGTGATTCAGACTTATCTCAAAGGGATAAGCTTTTAAGGAAGTGGGGGCTACCAGAATTTAGTTTCTAAATGTTAGGATATAACATTGTGAATACCTACCATATGGATATATGATTTGTTTTTATTTTTCATTTTGAAAAAATAAATAAAGTTATGAAACGGGGTGGACTCGCACTCAAAGAGAAAAAATCTCCACAAGATAGTTTTAAACCACTGTATTTTAGTATTTTTTCATATTTTTACAATTTTTTAGAGGCACCACAATGTGTAAAAAAGTGCAATAAAGTGCAGAGTGCTGTGCAAACGTTTCAGTCCATGACTATCCTCAGTGCAAAAAGAGCAGCAACAGAGAAAGGCAACCTTTTAAACTGATCAAGGTGCATCCAATTAGTGGCCAATGGCCTAACAGATCACAGGTAATACAGGTCACATGATTACATCCTTGCATGCAAAATCAGCCCTGTTGGGCATGGTAATCAAGACAATTGTGCAATACAATAGATACAAGGTAGTAGACATTTACATACATACAATCTACAGAAAACATGACATATCCAATTCCTCATTTAACCCATACGGATGAAGAGTCTTTAGATAAAAAATGTATCTGCATTCACATTGCAATAAAAGTTTGTCTAAATGTCCACCACGTCTTTTTGGGGTCAGCTGGTCAATGCCACAGAATTCCAGGTCGTTCATTGAATGGTTTCCATCTGAAAAATGTCTTGCAACAGCTGATTTGGGATCAGCCCTGCGGATAGAACTTTTATGCTCGTTAATCCTAAATCTGAGTTGTCTTGTAGTTTTCCCCACATACTGTAAGCCACATTTTAAACATGAAAGAAGATAAACCACATTATTAGAGCTGCAAGTGATTAGTTTTTTAATCTTATATTCTCTTTTTGTCACATGACTAGAAAATGTATTGACTTTTTTAGCATTAGAACAAGCAGCACAATTTCGGCATGGGAAGAAACCTGTGGCATTGTCCAGACGTTCCTGACGGGTGGATGTTCTGTGTGTGTCTGCATGTACCAACATATCACGAACATTTCGAGCTCTGGAAAAGGAGAACAGAGGAGGAGTGTTAAATATCTCTTTCCCGATGTCATCAATTGCCAAGATATTCCAGTGTTTTTTTACAATGTCACATATGGAATGACCCACTGGTGAGAAAGTAGTGTTAAATACACAAGAAAAAGATTTCTGTGTCTTACGTCTAGATTGATCAAGAAGATCATTTCTGCTCTTGCCTTGTGCTTTGGTGAAAGCTGCAGTAAGGACTTCATGGGGATACCCTCTTTCCAAAAGTTTGTTGAGAAGCTTATGGGCCTCAACTTGAAAATCATCCTCTCTCGCACATATACGTCGTAGCCTTAAGAACTGACTGAATGGCAAACCTTTTTTAAGAGAAATGGGATGATGACTTGTATAGTGTAAGAGACTATTCTTGTCAGTGGGTTTAGTAAAAAGTGTTGTATAGAGGTGTCCCTCATTGACAATGACTTGAAACTCACTCGGCTAAGGTCATACTCCAGGCTAAATTCAATTGACTCCATGGAGCTATTAAGATGTTGGTGGAAGGCCTGAAGGTCACGACTAGAACCCCCCAGATCAAAAAAATATCATCAATATATCTCTTCCAAAACACTATGGATGATAGAAAAGGATTGTTGTTGTACACATATTGGAATTCAAAAAACCCATAAAAAGGTTACGGTAGCATAATCTGGGGCAAAACTTGCACCCATCGCAGTTCCATGTGTTTGCAGAAAAAAGTTCTTACCATGGAGAAAGTAGTTTTTCGTTAGGACAATTTCAGACATATTAACCAAGAAGTCAGATGGTGGGACATGGTCAGATCTGGAGTCTAAAAAGAACTTAAGCGCATTAAGGCCAGAGGAATGAGGGATGTTGGTATACAAACTAACCACATCCATGGTGGCAAGAATAAGCTCACCACTAGGCAAAGTCAAAACTTTTAGTTGTGTAATAAAGTCCCCTGTATCTTTAAGATATGATGGAAGTTTTTCCACTAGTGGCCTTATATGATGGTCCACAAAATTAGATAATGGTTCGGTTAAGGAGCCAATACTAGCAATGATAGGACGACATTTTGGAAAATCATCAAATTCTTTGTGAACTTTGGGTAATCCATAGATCACTGGTTTGATGGGGAAATCATTAGTAAGGTATTTGCATTCAGTCTGATTTATGTGACCTATTGACAAGGCTTCTTTTAAAAAAAGGTCAATTTCCCCTTTAAAGGAGCGTGTTGGGTCACATAGTAGTTTTTTATAAAATTTGCAATCAGACAGCTGTCTGTTAATTTCATTGAGTGTTTCTCAAAGTCGAGAATGCTTCCTAGGTAGCACACTAGCCTTGGAAGTCGTACACTTCAAAAACGAGGTTCCATCAGTGTATCCTTGAAAAATCTATGAACAAAGGCCTCTGTCCTCGCTAGATTTAAGAAGGATGCTTGACTTTGGAACAGTACTTGGCGACTGACAATGACGTGGAATGCTCGAAAAAGCAGCCTTCCAAGCATGCTTCCTCGACTTTGAGAAATGCTCATTGTCATACAAACTAGTGTCCATGAGTACTATCCCCCCCCCTTTATCAGCAGGCTTTACAGTAACATCAGGATTTTCTGAAAGACATGAGAGAGCAGAGCGTTCACCTTGAGTACAGTTTTGTCTCAAATGAGGTCTGGACTGAAAAAGTTCTTTAACATCCCTGTCAACTAATTTACAGAATGTGTCAATACTTGCACAGTTAACTTGCGGACAGAAGAGCATGCACAAACCTACTCCTTCACGGAACAGGAGATTGAAGCAATCCTTTTTCCAAGCACGAACCTTCTCTCAACTCCACCAGAATCCCACATGGATCTTACTAAACAGCTGAAACACCTACAGCAAAGACAAATCCGGCATCAACTTCATGGATCAACTCTCAGTGAGTACATACGGGCCAGGCGAATACCCAGAGGCCTACGCATACAGAAAATACCAACCATTGGCCGTAATGATGATTTTTGCAAAAAATGGTGTGAAATATTAAACAAAGCATCCTTGGACTTGATTTCACACAAAAAGAACTCAAAAAAGTACAACAAGAGATTGATTCAGTAGAGGAGAAGCTAAAAACCAGTGGTGATGTGGATATGAAGAAAATTGCAGATGAACTTAATGCCACTAATGAGAAATACCAGCAGGAACTGCAAAAAAGAAAAATTGTGAAATTTAAGAGGGATACAATGGACTATAAAGGGGGTAGGGTGTACCCATGGCTACTGACATCTGAAAGGCCAAAGTACCCTAAAATCAGAAGAGCCCCTCGTCTAGACTCCTATTCTTCCCTCTCTAGCACACCATTTCCCTCTGAGACTGAGGAGAATTTTTTAGAGAGGGCACCTTCCAAAAAGAAGCAGCAGGTGAAACCGAGAAAGCCAAAAGGAAAACCAGAAGGGGTCGAAGAGGGCGAAAGATCTCTGAGGAGCCGAGGCGGTCCGAAACATGCAGCCAACCAGAAGAGACCAGTTTAGTCTTCAACCTCTCTGACGGACCATTCAGACGGGGCGGCAGGCCGACGGCAACCCTCGGCGTTAACGCTCACATCAGCCAGTCACAACCGTGAATCTTTTGACGCTGTGTTTTGATAGGACAACGCTCGCTGCCGCTGGCACGTCATCCGGCAAAAGTTTCAACGCTCTGTAGCCAGCGTTGTCCTATCAAAACACAGCGTCAAAAGATTCACGGTTGTGACTGGCTGATGTGAGCGTTAACGCCGAGCGTTGCCGTCGGCCTGCCGCCCCGTCTGAATGATCCGTGACCAAAGACTGAGTGATGAAGAGAGCTCCATTCTCAACAGAGGGTTGTCTTTTGTGCCTACACCTCTCCTTAATCCCTTTCAAGCTCAGGTAGAACTATTTAAATTCTTTCGTACTATTAAGTTAAAGTATTTCTACCATAAAGGGAGAACTAGTTTGCCTCTAACTGCTCAGAATGTTGTTACTGAAACAAATGCTCCTGTGCACTTTAAGCACAAAAGTACATTCTGTCCGCAAGTTAACTGTGCAAGTATTGACACATTCTGTAAATTAGTTGACAGGGATGTTAAAGAACTTTTTCAGTCCAGACCTCATTTGAGACAATCCTGATGTTACTGTAAAGCCTGCTGATAAAGGGGGAGGGATAGTACTCATGGACACTAGTTTGTATGACAATGAAATTAACAGACAGCTGTCTGATTGCAAATTTTATAAAAAACTACTAGGGCTGGGCGATATTCCGGTATTACGACTACGATACGATATGTTTTTGATATCGGATTGTAATTAATAATATCGTCATATCGGTGTCATCTTAATGTTGGACCATTTTATCAAAATCCACTCGCTCTATTGTGTTTTGACCCGTCACTGCCGCAACCAGAGCCAGTTCTCTCACGTTGCTCAACAGCGCCCCTTTCATAATGCACGTGCTGCCAAATTGCAATTGCACCCTTTCAGTTCAAACACGGCGGAGACAGTAGAAGAAGCAGAGCTTGCATCAAAGAAAAAGAACATTGTCTCGCTTATATTTCCGCCATTCTAACGTTTCAGTATGTCCTGTGTTTGTAGCCTACTAGCCTACTTGAAGTAGGCCTACTGCTAACTCATGCCTACACACGCACTTACACACAGGTGTATGCGTCTAGTCTGCTCTGTTGCTCCGAAGTTTAGTGTAACTCCGATGTCAGTGAAAACAAATATTTTACCGACGCAATCATAGACGTTAACTCGCATGTTCCAGGTTGTTAATTAGCTAGATGATTAATGTTGTCGCTTAGAAATCTCTTCTCTTGAACGGAATACCCCGCAAATATCAGTTTCAAAATTACAGCGCGAGTGAGAGAGGACGGTGAAACAGTTCGGAGCGCAACTGAGAGAGAATGTTTGTGAGCGTCATTATAGCAATAGCATTGGCTATAGATATGCAGCACCGGCCTCTCGGGATTTATTGCTTACTTCTCTCTCATCTTCAAATCACTTCGTCACTGAGAGCTTTTTGCAGGGCAAAATGGCAATATGGCAAAATGCATTTTAAAGGTATGCTCATGGAATGTAGGTCTACTCATATAGGCCTATATCATAATGCCATTTTTTCATTGAGCCTGTTTAAAATATAGGCCTAGTAGGCTATAATTTAAAGGGCCACCATCCAATTTTTTTTTTTTTTTTTTGTAAACTTGTGAACTAGGTACTAAAAAGACAACATATGTCTGGCACTACTTGGAACATGTTAATGATTTCTGATAGCAAAAAAATTATATCAATATCATGCTACAACTATTATTTATTATTATTATTATTTTTAATTGGTATTCACCTCCACCAATCCATGTTGAACAGGACGGAAATTAAAATAAATAAATAAATGTTAAATGTTGCAGAGCTGTTGGCCCGTTTCACTCTTCGGCGTTAAAATATCGATATATATCGTATATCGCCCCTTGGCCCCAAAATATCGGGATATCAGTTTTGGCTCATATCGCCCAGCCCTAAAAACTACTATGTGACCCAACACGCTCCTTTAAAGGGGAAATTGACCTTTTTTTAAAAGAAGCCTTGTCAATAGGTCACATAAATCAGACTGAATGCAAATACCTTACTAATGATTTCCCCATCAAACCAGTGATCTATGGATTACCCAAAGTTCACAAAGAATTTGATGATTTTCCAAAATGTTGTCCTATCATTGCTAGTATTGGCTCCTTAACCGAACCATTATCTAATTTTGTGGACCATCATATAAGGCCACTAGTGGAAAAACTTCCATCATATCTTAAAGATACAGGGGACTTTATTACACAACTAAAAGTTTTGACTTTGCCTAGTGGTGAGCTTATTCTTGCCACCATGGATGTGGTTAGTTTGTATACCAACATCCCTCATTCCTCTGGCCTTAATGCGCTTAAGTTCTTTTTAGACTCCAGATCTGACCATGTCCCACCATCTGACTTCTTGGTTAATATGTCTGAAATTGTCCTAACGAAAAACTACTTTCTCCATGGTAAGAACTTTTTTCTGCAAACATGGAACTGCGATGGGTGCAAGTTTTGCCCCAGATTATGCTAACCTTTTTATGGGTTTTTTGAATTCCAATATGTGTACAACAACAATCCTTTTCTATCATCCATAGTGTTTTGGAAGAGATATATTGATGATATGTTTTTTGATCTGGGGGGTTCTAGTCGTGACCTTCAGGCCTTCCACCAACATCTTAATAGCTCCATGGAGTCAATTGAATTTAGCCTGGAGTATGACCTTAGCCGAGTGAGTTTCAAGTCATTGTCAATGAGGGACACCTCTATACAACACTTTTTACTAAACCCACTGACAAGAATAGTCTCTTACGCTATGCAAGTCCTCATCCTCATTTCTCTTAAAAAAGGTTTGCCATTCAGTCAGTTCTTAAGGCTACGACGTATATGTGCGAGAGAGGATGATTTTCAAGTTGAGGCCCAAACTTTTGGAAAGAGGGTATCCCCACACTGTAAAAAATAACTCTACAGCTTACTGCAATATCACAAGTATACATTACTTCCCCTGGGCTAATTTGTTGTGCTTACTTGAAAAACATAAGTAACATACCAAACTTGCATGGACAAGGTTTAAAACTGGCCATACAGAAGTAACCCTTACTGCTCAAACCTGAGTAAGCAGGTCCCTCAATCACGCACAGGTGCAGCTGATTAACATGACGTGTGATGCGTCAGTCAGAAGAGCAGAAGTGCACAGCTACAGTTTTTTCTTCTTACCTCTGCCTGGAGTTTAACTTTGAACCTGCTTCGTTTGGTAAGTTTGACATTTCATTTTCTCATGTCATTTTTCACAGTAAATGTACTTTAAGTAGCTCATGAGCGTAAAACAGTTGGTTTTGTTCTGGCGACGTTAAAGTGCTAGGCTAAGTAGGCTATTTCAGCCAAACAAGGAGCTAACGCTACCTGAGACCATTCAAAGCATAAACATATTCTAGCAATTAAACCATGTGAAATTTTAAGTTATCTGGATGTTAAACTGTACACCTTTTGAAATTGCCTTCATAGTGAGTTGTAGACAAATTTAGTTCTAGCCATGTTTCAAGAGAAAGTGCATGCTATCATGCTAAATCCACCTTCTGTGGACTTAGCATGCTAGTCGGTGTGAAAAGACATTTTAAACTGTTTGAAAAGCTGTTCATGTTTCAAGTTGACAGTCATGTTTTAGCAGGCTGCTGGATAAAAGTAGGCTAGTTGTCTCTTTTGAGGTGTGAAATATATTGTTAATCCAATTTAGGCTTATAGTGAAGGATGTTTTAATAATAGCCTACTGAGTCTACAGCTCTTCAGTCCCATTCTATGTGATATTTTGTAGCATTAGCTTAATGTGCCTGTGTCAATAGTGTCTATATACCTATTCATTTATCCCATATAGACATTTTTTTCCTCCATCATATGAGTTGTAGTATCTAACATCACTTATGTGTGTGTTTTTTCTCTCCCCCCCCCCCCCCCCCATTCAGGTTCCTGATCTGGAGTAATGCCAACTTTGTGTCTCTATAGCCTACCTGCACCCATCCTTTCAATCATGCATTAAGGTGATATGGAGAATGTTGGAAATATCGTTATGCTACATTTTCCTAAAACATAGGCCTAAGAGGTGGCTTAACAGATTGATACATGTCCCAACTTCTATCATCCCATGGACTGTGCTTTGTAATGTATATCCATAAAATGAAAAACACTCTCTGCCTTCCAATCTAGTTCAGTCGAATAAATTTTTCTTAATTCACTTTAGACACTTGTGGTTTCCTACGGGATGAAAAAGTACTATCTTAGTATGAAGTTTTGACTACAGTGTATGATACAGTGTAGGATGTAGCTAATTGAGCAATTTTATGCTAAATTACACAAATGTATTTGTCAATATGTGACTGAATATTTGATGATGAACCGTATCTAAATGTTTTCCCCATTTGTATGATCTGAATATTTTTACAATAAATAATCTGAGCTGTCAGCTTACTTTATTCCATTATGTTAGTAAGTTGTTTTAGGTTCGAAATCATGCTTTACTGTATAATCTTTTTTTTTTTTTTTTACTGGATATTTTGCAGGAAAGCATTGCCTATAGTAAGTACCCTTTACAAAACTCAATGTATAACCGTAATTTAACAGTAGTAAGAACAACTTGTTTTCAAGTAAGCTTTACTGGATGTTATGAAGTAAAGCTTACTAGTTGATTTGAAGTAACTTGAACAAGCAAGTCTTAAGTAGAGCTTACTTTCTTGTAAGTAAACATTACTTATAGATGTAAAGTAAACTGAACTTGAAAAGAAAAGTTATATTTACTTAACTCGTTTGAGGCAACGAGTTTCCACTCATTTTTCAAGTAACCGTTACAAATTATTTTTTACAGTGCATGAAGTCCTTACTGCAGCTTTCACCAAAGCACAAGGCAAGAATAGAAATGATCTTCTTGATCAATCTAGACGTAAGACACAGAAATCTTTTTCTTGTGTATTTAACACTACTTTCTCACCAGTGGGTCATTCCATATGTGACATTGTAAAAAAACACTGGAATATCTTGGCAATTGATGACATCGGGAAAGAGATATTTAACACTCCTCCTCTGTTCTCCTTTTCCAGAGCTCGAAATGTTCGTGATATAGTTGGTACATGCAGACAGGGGCGGTCCTACCCTCTTTGGTGCCCTGGGCGAACACCTTATCTGCAAAACTCTTATGGTACTTATGGTAGGTATTAGTTACTCTACTATATGCTTGTCTAGATTCTACAGCAAAGGGGAAGATCTGAGCCCCAAACTCCTCCCCTTTCTTGTGTGTGAGACTTCAGTGAAGTTTGAAAGCAGGCAAACCTTAAGGGATTTGGGGTGTTCATTTTCTGCAAATGGTGATAGAAAACTCTTCTGTTCAAATTATAGGTCTATATCATAATGTGTAGTGATCGTTTTGGATTAGTTTTATTTTTTTGAACTCTTGGTTATTAGATGGAACTCCAGCAGTCAAGTTTATAACACCAGATAGATATTTCAAAATGGGGGGCGATTTTTACACTGAAGTTAAACGCCCTCATTCTCAAGCAAGTACATTACAAGTGGCACCAATGCATGCGTCTGGATGTCTACTTTAATTTGATACCAAACACTTCTATTTTAGGCGGAGATATACCCGTACTAAAGCTTCCAAAAGACAATGAAGCAAAACAACAGACAATGAAGCTAATTTTCGGCGCTCGCGTGCGCAATAATAATTGAAAAAAAAACTTCGGAGTGCTCGTGATGCCGCCCTCGCGACGATGGCGCCCTGGGCGACCGCCCATATTGCCCATGCCAGAAACCGCTCCTGCATGCAGACACACACAGAACATCCACCCGTTAGGAACGTCTGGACAATGCCACAGGTTTCTTCCCATGCCAAAATTGTGCTGCTTGTTCTAATGCTAAAAAAGTCAATACATTTTCTAGTCATGTGACAAAAAGAGAATATAAGATTAAAAAACTAATCACTTGCAGCTCTAATAATGTGGTTTATCTTCTTTCATGTTTAAAATGTGGCTTACAGTATGTGGAGAAAACTACAAGGCAACTCAGATTTAGGATTAACGAGCATAAAAGTTCTATCCGCAGGGCTGATCCCAAATCAGCTGTTGCAAGACATTTTTCAGATGGAAACCATTCAATGAACGACCTGGAATTCTGTGGCATTGACCAGCTGACCCCAAAAAGACGTGGTGGACATTTAGACAAACTTTTATTGCAATGTGAATGCAGATACATTTTTTATCTAAAGACTCTTCATCCGTATGGGTTAAATGAGGAATTGGATATGTCATGTTTTCTGTAGATTGTATGTAAATGTCTACTACCTTGTATCTATTGTATTGCACAATTGTCTTGATTACCATGCCCAACAGGGCTGATTTTGCATGCAAGGATGTAATCATGTGACCTGTATTACCTGTGATCTGTTAGGCCATTGGCCACTAATTGGATGCACCTTGATCAGTTTAAAAGGCTGCCTTTCTCTTGCTTAGTTTACACTACCCTGGGTCTTCGAGAAACCGGTTATCTTCCCTCCCCCGAGTAAGAACACAATCGCATTTACACAAACATCAAAAACGGCTAAGAAAGGCGGTGACAATTAACCACCACGTCACAGTTTTATCAAAGATCTTTCAAGGGAGCAACATCGTGGCAGATGGCCACAAACGTGAAGTGTTTCGGTCTGCATTAGCAGCAGTGTCACATTAACGTTACGTCACATCATTAACATTTTCCCTTAAGAAATTATAGAATGATATTAATGTATGTGTGCCATAATATTGTCTGTGATCATTAATGAAACCAACAAATGACAATTCAGTCGCTCCTCTGCAAAACAATGTTGTATGAACCAAGTCTGCTTTTTAGCTTTAGACAGAGAGGGTTTGTTTGGCAGTTACCATGACGACATAGCTATATGCTAACTATAAGCTAGTCGTTTTGGACTTTGCTCAAACCTCACATATTGCTGTAAACTGTGTTTACGTTTGCTCTGTCCAGTTAAAATGAACTCAGTAATGTTACCCGCAGGCTGTCAATAAATTAAATCTCAAATATAAATGTAAAACATTACGTTAGCTAGATCGCTAGCGTTAGCTCGCTAACAACTTGAAATTTTAGTAGGCTATTTACTGCCTGGCAGTAGCCTGGCGAATGCCAAACTAAAATCACAAGTGATATTTAGTCTGGGGACCTACCTATTGCATTTCTCGTAGCGGAAGCACCGTTTACAATTGTCCATAGCCGTTTATTGGGCGCTACGAATGTCTATCATAGCGTCTGTACATACCTCGGAGCCAATACCAGAGCCACCACGTGACGTAAAATGCAATCGAGGGCCGTACAAATCCCTTTTGTTCTGCGATTGGATACCGAAAGTAAGCGAGAAAAACGGCCATAGTCACCATGCTCCTCTGCAGAGTGAAATGAAATAAGCGAGCAAAGGAGCATGGGATTTCCCAGGCTAGCCTGGCAGCTTCATCTGATAGAAATACCAACAGTAACAGTTTACAACATTAGTCTTGAAATCATGTTTAACACTTACAGAATATGAGAGATACATGCCAAAAAAACCTGATAACTCCAAAAAGACGATTTATTGGTAAAAGTCCTGACATCATTCAAAACTAGGTGGTGCCCCTTGTGAAAATAGAACTGCTATGCGCGCTGGCCCCTCAAACCCAAAAATGCTGAAATAACACTGCTGTAAGCCGACAAGGACTACGCGAACATGTCAAAGACGCAATGTTTTCATACTCAAACAGACTATTTTTCATCTCAACCAAGAGCAGCTGTCTTTGAACCAGTGCTCATAAACTTTTGGATAAGGCATGACGCATCCGTGCAGTTGACAGCTAGTTTGCTGCGGCTGTGCCGATTTTTTTGCATGTCAAAGCCAAAACGAGGAAAAATTACACATTGCTTCCGATTGGTAGCTCGTTAGGAAACATCAATCCTAGTTCTAGCCCACAAACAGATCATGAAACGTGTCAGCCTATTGCAATGAACAATCTTAGGCTACTTTGTCTGATACTAGATGCTAACTGGCTGCCAATGATGTCTTCTTACTAAATGAAGCAGCTATCATTCAGTGCGGTTACATGCACAGAGAAGTCCGATTAAAGCATAATCGGAGTATTCAGAATTCTAGAATTATCCAAGTTTACATGCCAACTGACCACACAGTAATCCGATTTCGTGGTGACGTATTTTCATTCATTCTTTTCCATTCTATGTGGCGTTTCCCTAGATAACTTGACTGCGAAAACGTGATTGCAATTTGCAGTATTGTCGGCAAAATGGTAACGTTTGCGGCAGACGGATAGGAAATCATGGAAACGGTTGCTAGTCTTACAAGCATAGCCTAGACATGCATTGAAAGTTCTGGCCCTGACTTATTGTCCCCAAAATCCTGCAAACAAACGCTCCGTGGCCACTGCTATCTGAACAAACATGAACAAACCAAAATATTTTCACGTGCAAAATATGCATTGTGCAGGGCAATGCATGGTATCTGGTTGGCCTAGCCTACAGTGTATTCCATTCCAATATTTTGCAGTTACTGCTGGGGCAGCAACCATAAACCTAGAAAAGCAGTTTCGAAACTGAAGAACACCTAACGTTACAACGCATTTTTTTTTTTCGTAAAGAAGTAGCCTACTGCTGCTGAGAGATGACAGTCGGAAGGCCCGCACTGCCGAGTATAGGATGGTGTCAATGGGTCCAGCTGCACAGCCTGTCCTATGCATGGGCTATCTGTCGCCCAAAACCAACCTGGGCCAGTCAGAGACGTAGCCCTTCACATCATCTCCACAATCACAAACTTTGTTTTAACCTCGCACACCCTACGTGACAACTTATCTGTGATCTTAGCACAATGCTCCATTTGTGGCATTTTCATGATCCAGGTTAAGTTAGGCTTAGCATGCTAGTTGACGTTGACAAAGTTTGTACTGGGCAGTACAGCTAACATTAATTCCAACTCGCTTACCTTTGTCTTCCCATAAAAACATCCAGGCATAAATCCACATTCATTTGACAAGAAGCAGCAAGCTGGGTCATTATGCTAGACATAATCACCTCAGAGAAAGCATTTCACTTTCCCTGGACTTGAGCAGTTTGCGTTAAACTTCAAAAACATTAGCCTAGATGGCATATTCACGTCGCTAAGTTTCTGATTACTTTATGCGTTAGCTACGATCCATCTGACCACAGAAATAGTAATAACACTTGAACAAGCAGCCAGCCTGTGAGTACGTGAGGCAGGCATGACAACACAATGTAATTGCGTGTTGCTTTTACAATAGCCTATGCTTATTCCTTTTTTTGCACATCACAACACTCTTCTACCCTGCCTAAAAGTTTTTTTTTTTTTTTTTTTTTTTTTTAAATCACTAGTGAATTGCCTATGTACACGTTTTCCCAGAGTAGGCTACTTTATGCAATGCAATGAATCAGAGATGTGATAATTCTCATAGGTTTAGCCTACTAGGCTACCCTTCGTGGAGACTTTTTTTTTTTGAAGGACAAAGCTGGCCGAAAGTAGACCTGTATGAGTTGATTGAAGTAGCAATGTGGGTTGTAAACGTGGTTGAAGAATATATGCACACTAACCACACAACTGACATACAGCTGGGGTGATTTTTAAGAAATCCGTCAGCCAGACAGTCAGACAGATAAATGTGCACCTTTCCTACATGGATTTGCGTTTGGTATGTTTGCTAACGTTAGTGTTTTTTGATGTTGCAATGACTGCAAAAAATGCAGGCTAACCGCATAAACTATGGATGGCATGTCTAAACGAACTTTTAGAATATCTGTATCTGCCAAGTAGGCTATAGATGACAGGTATCCAGATACTCTTGGAAAAGCATGTTTTGAAGTGTAGCCTATACATTTTGGTGTAGGCTACTTGCAATGTGGTTTTGCGTGTGTTTGCATGTTGTGAGATTGGCTATAACTTCGTGAAATCGTCTGGCTGGCTGTGCTATAGTTCCTTTTAGTTTTAATTGATAGACACCTGCGCAGAGTGATAGTCGCTGCAGTCAATGTAGAAACCCAATATTAATTCAACGAGGAAGTTCAGGTTGGGTCAGAGATGGAGCGTTCGTAGCCCACCAACATTCCATAGAACTGCCGCGCTGTATGGAATACTCCAGTTTTAATCGGAGTATGAGTTACATGACAGAAATAATCCGATTCCAATCGAATACTCCAGTACATTTAATCGGATTTCTCATACTCCAATTTTAATCAGATTTCTTGAGTTACATGACAAGAAGAAATCGGAGTATTGTGAATAATCGGAGTGAAGTCCGATTACTTAAATGCATGTAACCGCACTGATTGTAGCTAGCAATACTTTGCTCATACATTGTTCAGTGGGGAAAATAACAACGGTGCAATACACCACTACTGATCCTGGTCCTACATTAGATGCAAAAACACTAGCTAGGATTAACGTTTATCCATGCAGAATGTGTCTATCCTAATGATTATGAATACACTGTCAACAGCTCCAGACATGAATATAGGCTACGTATGCACTAGCAACACTTCAGCATACTGTCAACTCAGCCAGCTCAACGTTACCTGGGTGGCTGCTATGTTAACTAATTAATAAATACGGCCTATGGGACAGAGGGCAAGAATACAACTGGAGCTGACAGCGTCTCTTGCATGGCAAAAGTTACAAGCACCTGGTTGAATAGACTAATTCCAAAACTTAGGCAGCTAAGACATGCTAAGCATCCACTTAATGGCTAGCTACTGTTATGAAAAGCTAGCATAGTAGCTACACTAATAACCACAGCAAGCAAAATTAACACAAAATCATAACTTACATGCACTGTAGCCAAAGCAGAACCGCGTAAATCCCAATGGAAAAATTAGTCTCAGTAATCCACAATGTTATTAGGTGACGTCTGTTTTAACAGTTTCACGCACTGCTGTTCTGCAAGCATGCACAACCTAAAAAGGGGGAGGTTGTGTACCAGTGGTAGTCGATCGCAAGTGCAATGCTGGCAGGTCACAAAACTTATAACAATGTGTAATTTTTCCTCGTTTTGGCTTTGACATGCAAAAAACGCCACAGCCGCAGCAAAAAAGTTTTGAAATAGCATAATGCCTTATCCAAAAGTTTATGTGCAGCTGGTTCAATGACAGCTGCTCTTGGTTGAGATGAAAAATAGTCTGTTTGAGTATGAAAGCATTGTGTCTTTGACATGTTCGCGTAGTCTTTGTCGGCTTACAGCATTTTGAAGATATTCGTAGGCTAGCAAGAGTGTAGGCCTACAGCTTGTGCAACCGGCGAGTGCATGACCATGTCATCTCAAAAGTAGCTCATAAATTGATATGCGCACCCCTATCACATAGGCTTCAGTAATGACACTATCAGCCATATGTTGTCTATTGGTTCGTAATACTGTAACAACTCAGATTTTGTTTATTTGTGGTTTCATCATTTGGTAGCCTGTGGAATGGTGGTGACGGGATACCTTTTTGCCGTGTGGTTTAGAACTTTGGCACTGAGCAAAGACCGCTCTAGAATCTTGCTTCGGAGTTTCATTCCATTTCCTACACAAACAAACAACCAGTCCCGTTATCCGAATATTCTATTTTTCATTCAGTTGCAGAAATCGAAAAACGAAAAAACCACTCGTTATCCGATTTTTCATTTTGTTTTTAAAACAGAAAACGGAAAATCGAATGTTTTTTTCGTTTTTTTCATTTTGGTTTCAAAACGAAAAACGAATGAACGGAAGGTACACGGATTGCGAACGTAGGTGCTTCTCGTTTGATCCAACAGTCTTTGGTGCTAGAGCTCCGGTTATGGGTAGTTACACAAATCTCTGAAGACGGGGTTCTCCAACATCTCCACCTTGCCCGGAGTTTGTGGGATTCTCCGTCTTCACCTTCGGGTAAGTGTAACAGAGAGGTGCAACTGCAGAGAAACATGTGCGTCTTTATGGTTATCTGAGTTTGTGTAAACGGGGTCTCTGTTGCTGTTCTTTTTGCACTGAGGATAGGCCTAGTCATGGACTGAAACGTTTGAACAGCACTCTGCACTTTATTGCACTTTTTTACACATTGTGGTGCCTCTAAAAAATTGTAAAAATATGAAAAAATACTAAAATACAGTGGTTTAAAACTATCTTGTGGAGATTTTTTCTCTTTGAGTGCGAGTCCACCCCGTTTCATAACTTTATTTATTTTTTCAAAATGAAAAATAAAAACAAATCATATCCATATGGTAGGTATTCACAATGTTATAACTAAGAAGACTTTGACTAACGCACCTGAGAACTCCTAAGAGGACCTAATACAAGTGCACAGCTCTCTTTTGTGCTTTTTGAAAAAATAAATAAATAAATAAATAAATATTTGGGCAATTCCACGAAAAAGTAAAGCTCACCTTAAAACTTCAAGTCTCATCTACATGGACATACAAATTCTTTCAGAAAACTTCCAATAGGCCTACAAAAAACTATCGTCTCAATGTAAATATTCAACTGAGCAAGTTTCAAAAGGATATCTGTTAAAATTTTTACCCTATTCATCTATAATGTAAGTCTATGGAGGGGCTTATAATGGGCATAAATCATGATATAATTTTTTGTGTTTGCCTATATCAGGGGTCGGCAACCCTAGGCACGCGTGCCACGGGTGGCACGCCAAGGAATTTCCTGTGGCACGCGGACATTGCACGACCCTAATAATTTAATACATTAAAAATGTTCAGACATGTGATGAAATGTCATTTACCATAAAAAATCACTATGCCGCAATAGCGCCCCCCTCCCCATATTTATTTTTCCCACTAGATGTGCCCCATTGATGCATTGCTAATATGGCAAAGAAGCCGACAGGTCGGGCATTCCACTCTTCCTGGACCATATGTGTGCTGTGTGCACCAGGGCCGGCCCGAGGCATACGCGAGTTATGCCGTCGCTTGGGGCCCCGACAGCCCGGGGGGCCTCCCCCCACGAGCGATCGAGACATTCCGATTAGAAATATTATTTTATATTTGAGGATAAATATTACTGAAATATTCTTGTGATACCTACCCATTAATATTATCATCTTTAAATTATCGAATCCATTCAATTTATATCACTTACTATCACTCTTTATCTCAGTCATGGTTTGGCTTACACACCTCTGACTTCTCCCAACAATCTAGCGAAGTTGATGTAGCATTTGTATTTTTATTTACAGTGCATGCAAAGCGATGCACTGTACTGTTCTCCGTTGGCTTCTTCTTCTTTTTATTATTACAGTGCATGCAAAGCGATGCACTGTACTGTTCTCCGTTGGCTTCTTCTTCTTTTTATTACAGTGCATGCATAGCGATGCACTGTCTTGTTATCCGTTGGCTTCTTCTTCTTATTCTTATTCTTATTATTCTTCTATGCACGCTTTTTCTCAATAACCGTTTCACCTAGAAACTTCATTCAAACTTCATCTTGTAGGTCTCAATTTCTATTGTTATGCTAAGACTTTTCTCTTTTCTACTATTTTTACTTTTTCCACTATCTGCGATAAACGAGCGAAAAAGAGCTTTTTTTTCCAGAAATGATGGAATTTTGATAGTTCCATAACAGAATTCTACTTCCTACTGTTGCTTCCCTTAACTACTGTAAACATTCTATTGTTGCTTTCTTGACTACTGTAAACATTCCAGAGAACTTTCAGCAGACTAGTGGAACTTCTAGGATTCTATTTCCACGAACATTCTGTTATCTGCTGTATTAACCTTTCCAGTTCATTTCTATTAAACTAATGGGCTATTTAAGCTTATTTCACTTCCATTTGCTGAGTGCAAAGGAGCTGCGAAGCGAGCCTCTTTGCCTTTCCCCTCTTCTACTGTCTTTTTCTATTCAATTCTCTGTATCATCTATTCAACTTTTGACAACTTTTTCATCTTTGTCATTTTTTTCTTTGATTCTCTGTATTATCTGTTCAACTTTTGGCAACTATTTACCTCTTCACTTTTTTGTCTTCAATTCTCTGTATCATCTATTCACTTTTTCAACAACATTTGACATTTTTGCCTTTTTCTCTTCAATTCTCTGTATTAATCTATTCAACTTTTTGCCAACTTTTTACTGTACATCTTTGCCTTTTTCTCTTCAATTCTCTGTATCATCTATTCAACTTTTTGGCAACCTTTCAAGCCTAGTCTACATATTTTCCTTTTTTTCTCTTCAATTCTCTGTATTATATTCAACATTTTTAGCAACTTTTTTTTTTTTTTTTACATCTCTTCCTCTTTCAACATTTTTAAACAAATTGACACAAACCAACTTTTTATGTAATCATCAACAACGAACCATTTGACCTTTTACCACTAATTCAACTACTGATACAGGCCATGTTCATTCGAACGATCATCAACTATCTTTTTTTTTCAACTATTCAATAATCACCCATTCATCAGCATTAACAATAGTCACTGCTAACAACTCCCATGTTAACCTAGCAATATACATAGCAACCAACAAGATCAATGTAGCAACCAAAATATCCGCCCTCGCAATGGCCTAGTAGCAACCTCAGACACCCCTACAATGTCCTGGGAACCAGTTCCACAATGATGACATGGCAATTGACATAGCAACCAACATGCTCAACATGGCAAACAGCATAGCAACCACCATATCTGCCCTAGCAACAGCCTAGCAACTGCCTCCAGCAGCCTTTACAACCATTCCAGCAATAATGATATAGCAATAAACATAGCAACCAACATGATCAACATAGCAACCAGCATAGCAATCTACATGTCCACCCTAGCAACTGCCTAACAACAACCTTAAGCACTAATGCCACCTTCCAGGAAGCACTTCCACAATGATGACCTAGCAATGAACATTGCAACTAACATGATCAACATAGCAACCAGCATAGCAACCAACATATCTGCCCTGGCAACAGCCTAACAACAACCTCAAGTAGCCCTGCAATGTCCTAGGAACCGCTTCCACACTGATGACCAAGCACTAGACATAGCAACCAACATGATCAATGTAACAACCAGCATAGTAACCACCATATCCGCCCTAGCAACGGCCTAATAACAACCAAAAGTACCCTTGCAATCAACATAACCAATACAGCAACCAGCGCCATTTTCTTTTTTTTTTCTTTCAACTATTCAACAACATGATCAAGGTAGCAACATTTTCTTTGCTACTTGACTAGTAACTTTGATTGCCTAAACAAGTTTCCTCTTTACTCTACTTTTCTACTTTTTTTCTACTATCACTTTCTAAGTGTACTTTTTAAACGTTTGCATGCACTGTGTAATTCCTTGGAATTGCAAATCTAGTTATTACAGTGCATGCAAAGCGATGCACTGTACTGTTCTCCGTTGGCTTCTTCTTCTTTTTATTACAGTGCATGCATAGCGATGCACTGTCTTGTTATCCGTTGGCTTCTTCTTCTTATTCTTATTCTTATTATTCTTCTATGCACGCTTTTTCTCAATAACCGTTTCACCTAGAAACTTCATTCAAACTTCATCTTGTAGGTCTCAATTTCTATTGTTATGCTAAGACATTTCTCTTTTCTACTATTTTTACTTTTTCCACTATCTGCGATAAACAAGCGAAAAAGAGCTTTTTTTCCAGAAATGATGGAATTTTGAGAGTTCCACAACAGAATTCTACTTCCTACTGTTGCTTCCCTTAACTACTGTAAACATTCTATTGTTGCTTTCTTGACTACTGTAAACATTCCAGAGAACTTTCAGCAGCCTAGTGGAACTTCTAGGATTCTATTTCCACGAACATTCTGTTATCTGCTGTGTTAACCTTTCCAGTTCATTTCTATTAAACTAATGGGCTATTTAAGGTTTTTTCACTTCCATTTGCTGAGGCAAATGGCTCTGCGAAGCGAGCCTCTTTGCCTTTCCCCTCTTCTACTGTCTTTTTCTATTCAATTCTCTGTATCATCTATTCAACTTTTGACAACTTTTTCATCTTTGTCATTTTTTTCTTTGATTCTCTGTATTATCTGTTCAACTTTTGCCAACTATTTACCTCTTCACATTTTTGTCTTCAATTCTCTGTATTATCTATTCACTTTTTCAACAACATTTTACATTTTTGCCTTTTTCTCTTCCAATTCTCTGTATTAATCTATTCAACTTTTTGCCAACTTTGTACTGTACATCTTTGCCTTTTCCTCTTCAATTCTCTGTATCATCTATTCAACTTTTTGGCAACCTTTCAAGCCTAGTCTACATATTTTCCTTTTTTTCTCTTCAATTCTCTGTATTATATTCAACATTTTTTGCAACTTTTTTTTTTTTTAACATCTTTTCCTATTTCAACATTTTTAAACAAATTGACACAAACCAACTTTTTATGTAATCATCAACAACGAACCATTTGACCTTTTACCACTAATTTTTACTGATACAGGCCATGTTCATTCGAACGATCATCAACTATCTTTTTTGTCAACTATTCAATAATCACCCATTCATCAACATTAACAATCAGGGCCGCTGCTAAGGTTTTGGAGGCCCTAAGCTTAACTGGTCAGGAGGCCCCCCCCCCCCCCCCACCCCCCCCCCCCCAAAAAAACAAAAAAAACAAAAGCAAAGATTTCGAAGTTCCACTCACGTTAAGTTAGCAAAACAATTAACGTTAGCCTAAACGGACTTACCGGCCAGGGATGCACGGGCGTCTTCTTTTTGCTTCTTTTTCTTTCGCTTTTCAGCACCAGATTCATGCTGTCTCTTCATTATTAGATGTCAACGATGTTGACACATTTACTGAACATTTGCACAGCAGAATCTTGCAATTTGCAGTTTTCTAACGTTGCTGCTTGCTGCTTCAATCAAAGCCGACACAACAAACTCAAAGACGCAATTTGGGATGTACCATTTCAGGGAATAGGGGTGGGTAGGACTATCTTTGTATATTAGGCAAAACTGTTAATTTGCTTGAATTGTATGATGAGTTACGCAATTTTTAACAAAAAATGATGGGCCTATTCATTACTAATTCATATATTTTTGCAATGTAACTATTATCATGACATTTTTTAGTAAAGCTCAAAATTGGAGGCCCCCCGAGGCCCTGCCAAGTGGTTGAGGCCCTACGCACCTTGCGTACTCTGCGTATGGGGAACGGCGGCCCTGTTAACAATAGTCACTGCTAACAACTCCCATGATGACCTAGCAATATACATAGCAACCAACAAGATCAATGTAGCAACCAACATAACCGCCCTCGCAATGGCCTAGTAGCAACCTCAGACACCCCTACAATGTCCTGGGAACCAGTTCCACAATGATGACATGGCAATTGACATAGCAACCAACATGCTCAACATGGCAAACAGCATAGCAACCACCATATCTGCCCTAGCAACAGCCTAGCAACTGCCTCCAGCAGCCTTTACAACCATTCCAGCAATAATGATATAGCAATGAACATAGCAACCAACATGATCAACATAGCAACCAGCATAGCAACCTACATGTCCACCCTAGCAACTGCCTAACAACAACCTTAAGCACTAATGCCACCTTCCAGGAAGCACTTCCACAATGATGACCTAGCAATGAACATTGCAACTAACATGATCAACGTAGCAACCAGCATAGCAACCAACATATCTGCCCTGGCAACAGCCTAACAACAACCTCAAGTAGCCCTGCAATGTCCTAGGAACGGCTTCCACACTGATGACCAAGCACTAGACATAGCAACCAACATAACAAGCAGCATAGCAACCACCATATCCGCCCTAGCAACGGCCTAACAATAACCAAAAGTACCCTTGTGTAACGGAGGCCAGCTAGCGCGGCTAGCGCGGCGGTAGTGTGTAAATCCTCATCACCCAATTCCATGGGCGCTTCTAACACGCTGAGTTAGAAGCTTGGGCTTTTAGCTCAGTTGGTTAGAGTGTTCCACTCCCACGCCGGGAGTTTGTAGCTTGCGGGGTGGCGTGTGCGGTGCGGACCGCCACCGGCTACACTTGCAATCAACATACTGTAGCAACCAACACAGCAACCAGCACCATTTTCTTTTTTTTTCAACTATTCAACTACATGATCAAGGTAGCAACATTTTCTTTGCTACTTAACTAGTAACTTTGATTGCCTAAACAAGTTTCCTCTTTACTCTACTTTTCTACTTTTTTTTCTAATGTCACTTTCTAAGTGCACTTTTTTAAACGTTTGCATGCACTGTGTAATTCCTTGGAATTGCAAATCTAGTTATTATTATTATTCTTCAATGCTCGCTTTTTCTCAATAACCGTTTCACCTAGAAACTTCATTCAAACTTCATCTCGTAGGTCTCGATTTGTGTTGTTATGCTATGACATTTCACTTTTCTACTATTTTTACTTTTTCTACTATCTGCGATAAACGAGCGAAAAAAGTGCTTTTTTTCACAAATTATGGAATTTTCAGAGTTCCACAACAGAATTCTACTTCCTATTGTTGCTACCTTAACTACTGTAAACATTCTATTGTTGCTTTCTTGACTACTGTAAACATTCCAGAGAACTTTCAGCAGACTAGTGGAACTTCTAGGATTCTATTTCCACGAACATTCTGTTATCTGCTGTATTAACCTTTCCAGTTCATTTCTATTAACCTAATGGGCTATTTAAGCTTATTTCACTTCCATTTGCTGAGGCAAATGGAGCCTGCGAAGCGAGCCTCTTTGCCTTTTCCCTCTTCTACTGTCTTTTTCTTTTCAATTCTCTGTATCATCTATTCAACTTTTAACAACTTTTTCATCTTTGCCATTTTTTTCTTTGATTCTCTGTATTATCTGTTCAACTTTTGGCATCTATTTACGTCTTCACCTTTTTGTCTTCAATTCTCTTCAATTATCTATTCACTTTTTCATCGACATTTGACATTTTTGCCTATTTCCCTTCAACTTTTTGCCAACTTTTTACTGTACATCTTTGCCTTTTTCTCTTCAATTCTCTGTATTATCTCTTCAACTTTTTGGCAACCTTTCAGGCCTAGCCTACATATTTTCCTTTTTTTCTCTTCAATTCTCTGTATTATATTCAACATTTTTTGCAACTTTTTTTCCACATCTTTTCCTATTTCAACTATTTCCTATTTCAACATTTTGAAACAAATTTACACAAAGCAACTTTTTATGTAATCATCAACAACGAACCATTTGACGCAGCCAAAGGCTGCGTCCACCTTTTATCACTAATTTAACTACTGATACGGGCCATGTTCATTCGAACTGTCATCAACTATCTTTTTTTTTTCAACTATTCAATAATCACCCATTCATCAACATTAACAATAGCCACTGCTAACAACTCCCATGATGACCTAGCAATATATCAACCAACAAGATCAATGTAGCAACCAACATATCCGCCCTCGCAATGGCCTAGTAACAACCTCAGACACCCCTATGGCAATTGACATAGCAACCAACATGCTAAACATGGCAAACAGCATAGCAACCACCATATCCGCCCTAGCAACTGCCTCCAGCAGCCTTGCAATGTCTTTAGAACCACTCCATCAATAATGATATAGCAATGAACATGGCAACCAACATGATCAACGTAGCAACCAGCATAGCAACCTACATGTCCACCCTAGCAACTGCCGAACAACAACCTTAAGCACATATGCCACCTTCCAGGAAGCACTTCCACAATGACCTAGCAATGAACATTGCAACCAACATGATCAACGTAGCAACCACCATAACTTACCTGGCAACAGCCTAGCAACAACCTCAAGAAGCCCTGCAATGTCCTAGGAACCGCTTCCACACTGATGACCAAGCACTAGACATAGCAACCAACATGATCAATGTAACAACCAGCATAGTAACCACCATATCCGCCCTAGCAACGGCCTAACAACAACCAAAAGTACCCTTGCAATCAACATAACAACCAATACAGCAACCAGCACCATTTTCTTTTTTTTCAACTATTCAACAACATGATCAAGGTAGCAACATTTTCTTTGCTACTTGACTAGTAACTTTGATTGCCTAAACAAGTTTCCTCTTTACTCTACTTTTCTACTTTTTTTCTACGATCACTTTCTAAGTGTACTTTTTTAAACGTTTGCATGCACTGTGTAATTCCTTGGAATTGCAAATCTAGTTATTATTATTCTTCAATGCTCGCTTTTTCTCAATAACCGTTTCACCTAGAAACTTCATTCAAACTTCATCTCGTAGGTCTCGATTTGTGTTGTTATGCTATGACATTTCACTTTTCTACTATTTTTACTTTTTCTACTATCTGCGATAAACGAGCGAAAAAAGTGCCTTTTTTCACAAATTATGGAATTTTCAGAGTTCCACAACAGAATTCTACTTCCTATTGTTGCTACCTTAACTACTGTAAACATTCTATTGTTGCTTTCTTGACTACTGTAAACATTCCAGAGAACTTTCAGCAGACTAGTGGAACTTCTAGGATTCTATTTCCACGAACATTCTGTTATCTGCTGTATTAACCTTTCCAGTTCATTTCTATTAACCTAATGGGCTATTTAAGCTTATTTCACTTCCATTTGCTGAGGCAACAGAGCTCGCGAAGCGAGCCTCTTTGCCTTTTCCCTCTTCTACTGTCTTTTTCTTTTCAATTCTCTGTATCATCTATTCAACTTTTGACAACTTTTTACTTCAACTATTTACATCTTCACATTTTTGTCTTCAATTCTCTTCAATTATCTATTCACTTTTTAATCGACATTTTACATTTTTGCCTATTTCCCTTCAACTTTTTGCCAACTTTTTACTGTACATCTTTGCCTTTTTCTCTTCAATTCTCTGTATTATCTCTTCAACTTTTTGGCAACCTTTCAGGCCTAGCCTACATATTTTCCTTTTTTTCTCTTCAATTCTCTGTATTATATTCAACATTTTTTGCAACTTTTTTTCCTCATCTTTTCCTATTTCAACTATTTCCTATTTCAACATTTTTAAACAAATTTACACAAAGCAACTTTTTATGTAATCATCAACAACGAACCATTTGACGCAGCCAAAGGCTGCGTCCACCTTTTACCACTAATTTAACTACTGATACGGGCCATGTTCATTCGAACTGTGATCAACTATCTTTTTTTTTTTAACTATTCAATATCACCCATTCATCAACATTGACAATAGCCACTGCTAACAACTCCCATGATGACCTAGCAATATACATAGCAACCAACAAGATCAATGTAGCAACCAACATATCCGCCCTCGCAATGGCCTAGTAACAACCTCAGATACCCCTACAATGTCCTGGGAACCAGTTCCACAATGATGACATGGCAACTGGCATAGCAACCAACATGCTCAACATGGCAAACAGCATAGCAACCACCATATCCGCCCTAGCAACAGCCTAGCAACTGCCTCCAGCAGCCTTGCAATGTCTTTACAGCCACTCCAGCAATAATGATATAGCAATGAACATTGCAACCAACATGATCAACGAAGCAACCAGCATAGCAACCTACATGTCCACCCTAGCAACTGCCGAACAACATCCTCAAGCACCAATGCCACCTTCCAGGAAGCACTTCCACAATGATGACCTAGCAATGAACATTACAACCAACATGATCAACGTAGCAACCACCATAACTTACCTGGCAACAGCCTAGCAACAACCTCAAGAAGCCCTGCAATGTCCTAGGAACCGCTTCCACACTGATGACCAAGCACTAGACATAGCAACCAACATGATCAATATAACAACCAGCATAGTAACCACCATATCCGCCCTAGCAACGGCCTAACAACAACCAAAAGTACCCTTGCAATCAACATAACCAATACAGCAACCAGCGCCATTTTCTTTTTTTTTTTCAACTATTCAACAACATGATCAAGGTAGCAACATTTTCTTTGCTACTTGACTAGTAACTTTGATTGCCTAAACAAGTTTCCTCTTTACTCTACTTTTCTACTTTTTTTCTACTATCACTTTCTAAGTGTACTTTTTTAAACGTTTGCATGCACTGTGTAATTCCTTGGAATTGCAAATCTAGTTATTATTATTATTCTTCAATGCTCGCTTTTTCTCAATAACCGTTTCACCTAGAAACTTCATTCAAACTTCATCTCGTAGGTCTCGATTTGTGTTGTTATGCTATGACATTTCACTTTTCTACTATTTTTACTTTTTCTACTATCTGCGATAAACGAGCGAAAAAAGTGCTTTTTTTCACAAATTATGGAATTTTCAGAGATCCACAACAGAATTCTACTTCCTATTGTTGCTACCTTAACTACTGTAAACATTCTATTGTTGCTTTCTTGACTACTGTAAACATTCCAGAGAACTTTCAGCAGACTAGTGGAACTTCTAGGATTCTATTTCCACGAACATTCTGTTATCTGCTGTATTAACCTTTCCAGTTCATTTCTATTAACCTAATGGGCTATTTAAGCTTATTTCACTTCCATTTGCTGAGGCAAAGTGAGCCTCGCGAAGCGAGCCTCTTTGCCTTTTCCCTCTTCTACTGTCTTTTTCTATTCAATTCTCTGTATCATCTATTCAACTTTTGACAACTTTTTCATCTTTGTCATTTTTTTCTTTGATTCTCTGTATTATCTGTTCAACTTTTGGCAACTATTTACCTCTTCACATTTTTGTCTTCAATTCTCTTCAATTATCTATTCACTTTTTAATCGACATTTTACATTTTTGCCTATTTCCCTTCAACTTTTTGCCAACTTTTTACTGTACATCTTTGCCTTTTTCTCTTCAATTCTCTGTACTATCTCTTCAACTTTTTGGCAACCTTTCAGGCCTAGCCTACATATTTTCCTTTTTTTCTCTTCAATTCTCTGTATTATATTCAACATTTTTTGCCACTTTTTTTCCTCATCTTTTCCTATTTCAACTATTTCCTATTTCAACATTTTTAAACAAATTTACACAAAGCAACTTTTTATGTAATCATCAACAACGAACCATTTGACGCAGCCCAAGGCTGCGTCCACCTTTATCACTAATTTAACTACTGATACGGGCCATGTTCATTCGAACTGTCATCAACTATCTTTTTTTTTTTTTCAACTATTCAATAATCACCCATTCATCAACATTAACAATAGCCACTGCTAACAACTCCCATGATGACCTAGCAATATATCAACCAACAACATCAATGTAGCAACCAACATATCCGCCCTCGCAATGGCCTAGTAACAACCTCAGACACCCCTATGGCAATTGACATAGCAACCAACATGCTAAACATGGCAAACAGCATAGCAACCACCAAATCCGCCCTAGCAACAGCCTAGCAACTGCCTCCAGCAGCCTTGCAATGTCTTTAGAACCACTCCATCAATAATGATATAGCAATGAACATGGCAACCAACATGATCAACATAGCAACCAGCATAGCAACCTACATGTCCACCCTAGCAACTGCCGAACAACAACCTTAAGCACCAATGCCACCTTCCAGGAAGCACTTCCACAATGACCTAGCAATGAACATTGCAACCAACATGATCAACGTAGCAACCACCATAACTTACCTGGCAACAGCCTAGCAACAACCTCAAGAAGCCCTGCAATGTCCTAGGAACCGCTTCCACACTGATGACCAAGCACTAGACATAGCAACCAACATGATCAATGTAACAACCAGCATAGTAACCACCATATCCGCCCTAGCAACGGCCTAACAACAACCAAAAGTACCCTTGCAATCAACATAACAACCAATACAGCAACCAGCACCATTTTCTTTTTTTTTCAACTATTCAACAACATGATCAAGGTAGCAACATTTTCTTTGCTACTTGACTAGTAACTTTGATTGCCTAAACAAGTTTCCTCTTTACTCTACTTTTCTACTTTTTTTCTACGATCACTTTCTAAGTGTACTTTTTTAAACGTTTGCATGCACTGTGTAATTCCTTGGAATTGCAAATCTAGTTCATTCTTGTTATTCTGGCATCATAAAACGTTTATGTTTACCACAGAAAAACTAAAACAACAACCTGCAATATGATTAGAACAAAGCCTCCTGGGAATGGTAAAGCACAGCCATAGCGCAGTTTCTAATCCACCGCGGAAGAATCCATCCTACTTGTTTGAATAGAGTAGCTACGCATAGCGCTGAAAATCGACTCCGCGTTCACCAACATCTCACCGCATGCAATCGTCAGTCCATTCCACGTGATCGTAGGTAAAATGCATACCGCTGAAAGTCCACACTCCATGTTTTGCATTTGGAACAAAGTAAGTCAGTAAGTGAAATGAATCCTGTGAGCAGGAAAGGAACAGATTCCCGAGGAGGTAATATAACGTCAGCTCTGTTAATTGCCACCTCACAACGTAGCTTTGGCTGAAACCTTATTCTTTTGTTGTACTAAACTAAACATTCTAAACATTCAAGTAGGCTATAGGCTTAGGTTAAGGATAGCCTATTTTTGGTTGATGAATAGGCTATTTGCTGCCTGCACAGACATTGAACATGAGGAAGTTCTTCTATAGGCAAAATCCTAGTCAGTCTTAGGAGATGTATCAAGCTATCTTAATGTAGGACTATCTAATCATTTCATTCAAACCTAGCTCTTTATTGTCAAGAATGGCAAGAATCACTCTTCTCTGATGATATAGGTTAGGCCTATTATTGATGCTTGAAATAGCAAACATAGTGAGTGAATCAGGGCTATATCTATATCTACTCTATGCTTATTGCATAGAGTAGCCTACCAATGTCTGTGATATCAGCAATAATGTTCACATAAAATGTATTGTGAGTGTTGTATAAAACCATAGCATCCTAAACTTTTGTTGTCTAATATTTTTCAGTATTTTCAAAAAAAATGGTGTAAAATTCAGATGATGACAAGAACACTGGGTGAATTTAAACAATTAATGAAACAAGCAATATGTTGTCGTTGATAGGGAGAACAAGCAATAGTTAATCCATCTCAATATCTCTTGAGAGTGAGTCAGAGGCAGAGGCAGAGGCAGAGGCAGAGGCAGAGGCCCCCCCCCCCCCCCCCGGCTTGGGCCGGCCCTGGTGTGCACTTATGTTTTGAAAGTGTTGCGTGTCGAACATACAATGACAAAAGACTTTCAAAGATCAGGCAGATAGGAACGATAAGTTATTTCAGACACACAAGGGAGTTTAGGCTACTTCCAACCACATTGACACATATCTTCGAATACGCACCAGCTTAGGGTCAGAGTTCGCAGAGCGCTTTGGGGGCTTTCAGAAGTAGGCTATAGCGCAGTGTTCTCTTCCTTGATCAAACCAGCTTTGACGGACATTAAATTTATTTGGCTCTGATAAGAGTGGTTGGGCACATGTGGAAATGCAGCTGATCGAGTTGAAGAGCTCAACATTGTGGGTGAGCAAGTTCAATTAACTTACAAAACACATCGCAGGGCCAACATCATTTACGCCTGCTGAGCATCTTAACCGAAAAGTTCAGCTGTCTGCGCAATATCGCACTTACCCTGACATAGCCCGCCCATTATAACGTTACGAATGTTCATCGGATGAACAGCAGTATTATGGTCGGGCTATGTCAGGCTATATCGCACTGGCTTTAATATCAGTGTTCGGATCAACCTATCTGAGTGAACAGATATTTTCGCAAATGAAGTAACGTTATGTCCTTTGACCCTCCCAAAGTCGTCTGACAGCGGTGCATTCCGAAACATGCGTCCAAAGTGACCAATTAGCCTACCAACCGCACATTTCAGAGCAAAGTAAGGGGAAGCAGGGCCAGGGATCACATTGACTATTAGGCAAAACATTTATTTTCTAACAAGGCAAGGCCTATTTCAAACTGGCAGGTTATTGTTAATTAAGTTACTTAGTCTATTATGTTTTCTTCTTTTTTTCAATCTTTGCTATTATTATCAGTTCCATCTTCAATTGGCTCTGTGAATAACATGCCTACTGTCAGATTTTGGATTTTAGGCTTACTTTGCGAATTTGTTGCCTATATGGTTGTTATCTAATGGGAAGAGAGGGAGAGGGAAATATGGGTGTTCTAAAACCTTGAAGTCTGTGAGGATAAAACAGTGCAATGGTGTTTTACATTTGCTCAATGTCCATATCCATCTAAATATGTAGCCAGTATTTAATTTCACATAATTAAAGACACCCACTGGCACACTAACTAATATGAAAATTTCTAAATGGCACAGCATGGCAAAAAGGTTGCCGACCCCTGGCCTATATTTAGGTAATTCCACTGTGGGCTACTTATTCTTTACTTTTCAATAGGGTAGCCTACCTAAGTGGTGTACAGTAGCATGCATAGTCAGAGGCAACAGTTTGACAAAGATGCGTTTTATTTACAACATGGAAAATGAAACTAATAATTCCTTCGCATGAAATGAAACTAATAAATCCCTCGCATGAATAATCACTTGCGCTGATTATTCCACTCCAAATGGAACAAGACTATTTCTCTCAACTCGTGGGAGATTTTACCCTACATCATTTGCGGCTGTCCGTGAGCCTCTATAAATAAGGTAGACTTTATTTCATTCGTTTAACGCTGAACAAACAACTTAGTGATCAAACATAGGCCTAGTTGCTGCCATTGCATAATCTATTTCTGTCTGCAATACCGCTCTCGGCCTCCACGCACCTTCTGCATAGATAGGACGCGCACACTGATGCTACACCACTTGGCTACCCTATTGAAAAGTAAAGAACAAGTACAGTGGAATTACCTAAATACCCCAAGACTACTGTCGCAGGTAGAGGGCGCTAGCACCTCTTTAACCAATTTCTGACAGTGGGGAGAAACTGTACTCTTCAATGATACAAGGAGGCAGATATAAGAAAAATATACAAAAATTTTATTTAATTTAAAAAAGTTAAATACTAAAAAAAAAGTCCAAATTATTCCAGGAGCCATGTTCCCAATGTCCCAAAGTCCCGAGCACCCTTGGCTGGCCCCTCACATCCGTCCGAATGGCGCCCCCGGTGGTCAGTTCGTCTGGAGGCAGCACAAGACCAGACTCCGCCCCCGACAGCTTACAGCACCGCAGCAGCTGGTTAATGGCAAAACAGAGGCTCATTAGTTATTTAGATTAGCCCCCTCTATAGGCCAAAGCCCATTGAGTAACAGGAAGCACAATTGACTGCACAGAAAACAGCCCAGTACAGCACTTTGAGTAACAGAGAGCACACAGTCCAATACACACTGGAAAGCACAGCACTTGAGTAACGAGGAGCACACAGTCCACTACACAGTGATAGCACAGCAAGTTGAGTAACAGATAGCACACAATCCAATTGGCAGCAAATCCAAAAGAACACTGCAATCCCACACCACACCACTACGCTGTTACAAGCACGGGTGAACTATAAGAGGAGGCGGTAGCGTAGCTCGGGAGCTCGTGGGTTAATAAGCCTATGTGCGCCGCAATAGGCTAGTGCTAGCCGGGAGGGCGACGATCCCACTGTAGTCAGCAGAGGTCGGGGAGCGTTGGTAAACGGGGGAGTGGCCAGCCGTGTGCGAGAACACAGGGGCGCTAGGATAGATACAGACGGCAAGTCTGACCACGCCCAGAAATATAGCTCCGCTGTGGGGGAATTAGAGAAAAATAGTCCCATCTGGGGGAAAGAGCAGGCTCACACAGTGGGGAAGTCAATGGCATGCTAAGATAGAAGTTACACCGAGCACCATCTACAAGGAGCCTGACACATTTTTGAGGGCAATGCCTGAAGGTAGTAATGATGGTCAGATGGTCCGATGTGAATTCTGAACTTGGCACCCCTCCAAACGCGATACTGATGATAATGAAGCTAACAAACATCATCTAAATTAGCTTGCTAACTAGCCAACTTCATTGATCCCCACAGTAAATGTAGCTAACTTTAGCTTGCTTAACCGAGCTAATCAGACTTGTGATTGAAAGTTGCTTTACTTTTGACAGGGGCAGAGACAGCTCATGACATTTCTGTTAGTGTAACTGCAATAAACAAATGATGGGGAAATTATTTTAGTCAAAACACAAGCAGGCAAACAGGTCATGATTAGACAAAACATCTAATATGGACTTTGTTCAATTTTACTAAGCGATCTTTTATTGTTAAGCAACTTTCTCTACCTTGTCCATTCACCATAATGTTAAATTGGCCTCTGTTATCCCCCACGCTGACTCCACCCTCGCATTTTGGGGGCGTTAACCGTACTTGCCGTCTGTATCTATAGTTCAGGGCACAGGAACGAATACGGTGGAGCAGTAATTAGGCACTTAGCTTTGCGAGGGGCGGACGATTCCGCCCCTCTGACATCCAATGACGCTTGAATACCAGGCAGCTCGGAGAACCGGAGGCAAGCGTAGCTCGTAGCCGCACACCGTAACTGGTGAAGGCGGATAAAAGCCGGGTGCCGCGGACAGCCGATGCGGGTCGAATCCGGCGCGATGGCAGGGCAGCGCGGTGTAGCGGACAGCACCAGTGGAAACACGGAGCAGGAGGCAGAGCGTAGAGTCACTGACAACAGTAGCGGGGGCCGACGTATCGGGCAACGGGCTATGCAGAGGGAGAGAGAGCACAGAAGCGCTAGCAGCGTTCACCACAAAGCGGCAGAAGTCAGGAGGCAGTAAAATGAGTACTTAACTCAATGAGGGGTGGACGATTCCACCCTCCGACGTCTGATGGCGTTTACACCCAGTGCAGGCTTGCCCAGAAGGCTTGACACAGGCGGCGAGTAGAGTCGGTGGCCGGGCTCGCGGTCAGCTGTTGCGGGTCGTAGTTCGGGTGTCACCACAGCTTCCAGCCGTTTGCTGCTGGGCACGTCTTTTCCCCAACGCTGCTCACAACTCGACTGAGAGCTCTCACTAAAAAGCCCAGTGTACACCCCAAGTGCCAATAGCCAAACCCCAAAGTTTCCCGCTACACACCTGTAGCTAATTCAGGTAAACAAAGCCTGATTAAGGGGGCCGCCATGTTGGCGTAGTAATGTTCCACCCCAAAACCCGTCCCAGTGCAATTAGGTCTTTGCTTTGGTTCCTACCCTGTGACACCCTCCCCCGCTGGATTAGTTCTAGTCCCTAGAACTATAGGCTAGGATCCCCAATCCCCATACCTCTCGGGTGGTCTCCCATGTGTTGGCCTCTGAGAACGCCGGGGCTCTGGAACAGGGTCTTGCTCCCCAGGTGGTTGGTTTGGACCCACTAGTGCCCACGCCCATCCCATTGGGGGCATGGTGGGGCCCCAATGGGAGAACGCTGTACCACTCAATAAAGGCCAAAGGTCGAAAGTCATTTTAAAATATATTTATTTATACAAATAGCTAAAAAGTCTGTTCAAAAAAAGAGAGCATAGGAAAAGCAGTTCCTCTGGGCATCTGCCAAAGCTCTTCAGCGCTCCCCCTTCCAATGTCCAATAGTCCATAGCCCATGAGATACAAGGTGTGCCATGTAGCAGTGGTAGGTCAACAGGAGGTCCATGAGACAGCAGCCATGCCCGCTTTGTGCCTAAGCCGAGGGAAGTAACACGCACCACAGCACACGTGAGAGGACAACACAGCACCATATTGTATTGCACACAATTACCACAGCAGATCGTTTCAAATCAAAGGGGTTTAGGCTATGAGCAGGAGGCTGTCGACATTAGAGTTCGTTGGATCCGTTGTACTAGGCTATTGATTACTGGACTGAAGGGGGGGGGGGCAGACTAGCACCACAGAAGAATGCAAGGATAAGGTAGCAACTTGGTCTTCACAGAACAGCTTTAAAGGGGTACTTATCTTCTGGAGGGGCGAACGTTTTCACCCCTCCGATAGCAGCAGCGCAGTGTTCTCAATAGCCAGCTTGGCTCAGAAATCTCCAGTCTTGGTAGGTCGTCGGTCCCTTCCCCAGCAATCGAACGGTTTCCTCAGGAAAGTCTTCCAAAGGGAGCCTCGTCCAGGCCCCTAGAAAACACCTCATCCCCCTTAGGGGGTCACATCTTTTCCCCAAGCTCTCCTCACAAAACTGAGCACCAGCGTCTTAAAAGCCCTTAGCCCATCCCCAAAGTGCCAATCATGCACACCTGAGCCCAATCAAACAATTGGCAGCACATGGGTCAGCCATCTTGTTTCAATTACTTGCCACACAGGGTCACCCTGTGACATCCTCCCTGTGAGGGACCAGAGCCAGCCAAGCAATGGGAGCGCAGAAATAAGTTTTAAATAAATATTTATTTTTCCATAAATTAGATATAAGAACTTAAATGAAGTGTTCTAGGCCTAGCAGAACAGAACTGAAAATCAAAAGATAAGGAAAACGTACCACAACCAAACACAAAGAACTGACCTAACAAAATGACACACAAAGGGAACATATATACTTGGTTGATCAGACCAATTAAACACACAAGGGAAGACTAACAATACACAGCTAGCTTAACATGACAAACATACAGACAGTGGCCATTCCAACATAAGCTCAAAGTAATCTAATCATAAATCAATAATATAAGTAATCATAAACAATATCAATCATGAGTAACTAAACGGAAAAACTAAATACTAGTTTCCTCTCCCCCCATGACAATCTTACATGGATGGACTCGTCCATAGGACTCTTAACGTGACATGCTTCCGTCACAGACTCTTTTACGCGAATACCGGAACACAGGAGAAAACTCCGGCTCTTCAACAAACACACGCACTCAGTCCCAAACAACGTAAACTCAAAGGAAAGTGAGTACGCAAACAAAACGGGGAAACTGTGTGCATTAACTAAGGTTTGTAATGTTAAATAAAGCGCAAGATGCGAAAATGAAACTAAACGTGTTGTGGTTTTTGTAGCGCTAGGATTGAAGATGGTTATTGCTAAATGATACAAACAAACAAACAAACTGAAACTGCATGGGAAACATGTATGAGAAATGTTAACGTGCATAACCAAAAATTATATCAAAAGGAACAAAGAGGGCTGAGATGCACCTAGCTTATAGTTATCAGTGTAAATGTTTGTGTTGTAATGTTGAGGCCAGTTTAGATGTTTCATGTGCGGCTGCAAGATTTTGTCCATGTGCGGCTGCAAAAGTCAGTCGGGAGAGGCTTCCATGTGCGGCCACGAAAGCCGGCCGTCACATCTCCCCCCCCTTCTGAGCCTGGGCTGGGACAGCCCAGAAGATGGTCATCTGGACTCATCCCAGGAGAAAGATGACAGGACCTGATGAGGCTCAAGAGTACCTTGGTGTTGCAAGCCTGCACCCACCCAGAATGCTAAGGCTTACCACCATTTCGCCGGGTATCTGCTGGCCGTTTTCTTGAGAGTGGTCCAGGCTCCAGCCTGGGCTCTCCAACCACTGCAGCCCATTCCTGGAAACCAGGATCGTCAGCCTTAAATCTTCCTCGCAATCATTTTGTCTTCCCTCCATTAGGGTGCCGCCACTCGTACATCCTGGGGTTCACATGGGTGTCTTGAGAGTAGTCCAAACTTTTGCTTGGGCTCTCTACCCATGTTTACCCTTTCTGGAAACCAGAACCCGTGGCATCAGCATCTCCCGTTTTCTCTTCTTCCACATACTGCAGCAGGGGGCAGTCATCCTGAGGACATCTACAAGGGGAGAAGCATGGCAAGTGTAGGGCAGGGTCGCTATGGGCAATTAAACGATCCTCATCATTGGCACATTTGTGGATGGAATATAATCCGTGGCAGCAAATCCCCATTTGACCTGACCATATTGAGTGAGTACAGCATCTCCACCCAGGGCAGAATCCTGCCCAACTACGCCAAATGTCACAGGTGGAGGGCGCTAGAACCTCTTTAACCAATTTCTGACAGTGGGGAGAAACTGTACTCTTCAATGATACAAGGAGGCAGATATAAGAAAAATATACAAAAATTTTATTTAATTTAAAAAAGTTAAATACTAAAAAAAAGAGTCCAAAGTATCCCAGAAGCCACGCTCCCAATGTCCCAAAAGTCCAGAGCACCCTTGGCTGGCCCCTTACATCCGTCCGAATGGCGCCCCCGGTGGTCAGTTCGTCTGGAGTAGACGGTGGGCCGAAGGCCATTTTCGTTACGTTTTCTAAAAATCAACGGAAGAGTAGTTACTTTTTCAATGAATGATACGAGCTAATTGCATGAAGTCTAACAACATTTGTTGGCAGCGCTAGTTCGATCATCGGTGTTCAGAAACTTTATATTTCAGTCGCTATCCTCTTGGGCAAATTTAAGGAACGCTTTACCTGATGGTCCAATCACCGTCCGTCATTGACGAAAATCTACCAATCGCGTTCGCCCTTGGCAGGACCCCAACATGTAAACATTGGTAGCCTACACCCGGCAAACAGACCAGTGGCACTTTGGTATCGGCAGATGAAACATCTGAAGCAGTTTACAAATTGGTACTGTAACAAATCTGTCAAATAATCTAATAAAGAATATTTTTACCCATGTTTTGTCTTTGTTTCATCTGGTTCTTTTGTGTGTATGCAAAAAAAAAGTCATTGAAAAGATGGTAAGTCTAACAATCAAAATTACTTAAGTAAGAACCCCTGTCAGATAAACACAATCAGATCCTTGTTAAATGTAATCAAATATGTTATTTGGAACACCTGTGGTTACCTTGCTGCTTCTTTTTGGCCAAGATGGAGTGCTGTATGCATGTCACTAACAGCACAGCAAAAATTACGCCTTTCTCTGTGACCAGTTGGTCAAAGTTTGTGCAGTGTTCCCTAGAGTGGCAATATCTTAATAGTCAAGAAAGCCAAATTGCAGAGACTGCAGTCCAGAAATACAACCTCAAAAAGGACTGTGACCTCCCAAATGTTCCTACTGATGTTGGCTACCACAGAGAGTGCTACATGCAATATGCCAACATTAGAAACATTGCAAGAGCCCGAAAAAGGAAAGAAAAGACACAACACAAAGGTTTGTAAGCAAAGTTTTTATTCAAGCAATTTATAAATCAAGTGAACTTTATTGTCATTTCAACCATATACATTGTACGGTAGCAAGATGAAATATTTCAGCATGGATTGAGTGGCATTAACTGTAACACATTCAAGCCTGCATATAGTACACATGCAGATCTACATGAAGTGCAGAGACTACTTAAGGTAGAGCATAAGACAGACAAGGAACAGGGACAGAAAAAATAAGACAAGGCATAAACAGACTTTTGACACAGCAGTGGCAATAATCATGTGGCGCAGTGAGGTAGAAAGTATACATGTACATAAAAGAAATTGGCACCTGAGGAATTAAGTGCTGGAGTTTTTAAAAATGCCAGGCCAGGTCATGTCAGGTTCAGAAGACATGACCAGTAATGTAAACAACAAAACTACACGCAGTCATACCATGTTTCCTACTCCTCCACCCCATTTTCTGTCCCATAACAGAACTAGATGTACAGACTTCAAACAGTACAGACCATGCACAACCACGGGTTAGAACTCTCCGTTCAGCCACAGCAGATGTTCCACATCACCTACAGAGAGCTCCACATCTCTTACCAAACCAGTGCATCATATGCAGGCGTGACCGATATTTTACCCGAAAACATGATCGAAAGAGGGTGAAGGCCAATCTTCAGCAATGTGAGACACTCACCGCTGGTAAGCTGCTTCTTGCAGCAGAGACACGGGAAGATGAAGGCCTTCTTCTGCACATACGAGGAATAGACCTGGTTGCCTCAGGAGCACTGTACCATTTCAAATGTTACCGAAATTACACCAACTTCCTCTATAAAACATCAAAACATGACAAAGCCACACACTCCTCCGACAAAGCCACACTCTCCTCCGACAAAGCCACACTCTCCTCTTCCTCCTCCTCCTCCTCCGCATTACCACCACCTCCATCGTCACCATCATCTGATGATGATCACATTGACATTGATGGAACAGCTGAGAGGAGACTACTGTTTCATGCAGCCATGGTATTGAGAGACATCATAGCAAGCCACTGTAAATCTGCCCCTAAACTTTCATGGCCACCAACAGCTGAGCAGTTAACAATGTCCACAGCATTAGGAGTCATACCGAACGAGCTATTTAATTTCATTGCTTGGACGACTAACATGACGACAGACTTTCCTCCCAACAACACCAGGGTGAATGTCCGTAAAGAGGAGGCTGAGAAGCTGCTCTCAAGTTGCCAGGATGTAGTCAATCTGAATATGAAAGGGAGATGGCTCATGCCAAAGCACTGTGCGCTCGCCATGGCTGTAAGGCACCTCACTGGATCTGCTCAGGTCATAGGTTTGCTGAATGGCCTTGGGCACTGTTCATCGAACTCACAGGTCCTGGAACACGACACCGCATTAGCAGAGCTACAAATCCAGAGAGGTGACACTTATGTCCCCCAAATCATCCATAGCTTATGTCCAGCAACGCTTGTTTGGGACAACAATGATTTTGGAGAGGAGACATTATCTGGAAAAGGTACAACACACAACACCAATGGAATAATAATTCAAAGGGCAATTCAAACTGACACACCTACTCCTGACAATCAGCCACTACAGAGGACAAGACAGAGATCCATTGCTCCACCACCTTCTAACCTAGAACCATATACCAGACAGAAAAGGATCGGCCAACAACATTTTGGACACGACATCATGCTTGAACTAGAGACCCACACCATTGCCAGAAAAGCAGCCCAAACATTGGATGATGCTTTCTTCCTAATGAAAACTGCGCCCCCCTCTGAAATCCTACCCGGATGGACTGGTTTTAACACACTTATCCATGCAGGTTCTGTCCTTCCACCTACCAACATTGGGTACCTGCCAGTGATTGATGCCAGTCCAACAGAACTAGGAACCATTCAAACAATCCTAAAGAGGTCAACAGATATTGCCGATAAACTAAACCTACAGGAGGTAGTGCTAGTCTGCGATCAAGCCATCTACTCAAAAGCCCAAGAGATAAGGTGGGCGAGTGAGCTATATAAGGAAAGACTCGTCATCAGAATGGGGGAGTTTCACACCTGTATGGCTTTCTTGTCCTGTATCGGCAAACGGTTTGGGGATGCAGGCTTACAGGACATCCTCATTGAGGCTGAGGTCGTTGCGTCTGGGTCTATTGGAGGTGTTCTAACCGGTCACCAGTACAATAGAAGCATCCGCTCACACAAGTTGCTGTGTGAAGCGCTTCAAAGGCTACGCTGGCAAGCCTACCTCAACACCGTAACACCAGAACAGAGGGCTGCCGTTGCTGCCACTGCCACTGACCTCCAGAGAGCCTTCCCTAAGCAGGATTTCCATGCCATCATCAAATCAGAGGAGTTTCACACCATCCTGATGGGTTATGAAAATTTCAGTAGCCAACATCAAAGCAAAACATTTCAATTTTGGAGTTCTTACATCGACATGGTGGAGGATCTCTTATGCTTCATTAGGGCAACAAGAGAGGCCAACTGGGATCTCCATCTTTCCAGTATCCGCTTAATGCTCCCATGGTTTTTTGCTTATGACAGAATTAACTACAGTCGATACCTGTCAGCATACTGGCTGGAAATGAATATTCTCAACACCACCCATCCACAAATCTATGCACAGGTGAAGTCTGGAGATTTTGTGGGGCAAAGGTGTCGCGGGCAGGGGGGAAAAGTATATTAAATCTAATATGCAATGTGTTGATTAACCTGTGACAGACTTTAAGCTGGGACTGAAATGAGAGCCTTTTTTTACAGAAACGGACATTATGGACTTTCTATGAACATTGTAAAAATTGCTGTTGTGGCTGTGCTTGTGCAACTGTTCTTTTTTTCTTGTCGGGAGACATTCATTGATCCAATGGCCTATAATGGAGAACAGGTGTGGGCAATCTGCAAGGCCGGGCGCTGGTTGGCTGCAGCGGGAATGGTAGCGCGATTATGCGGGGATAAGAGGGAGCGAGTGGCAGTATTGGTCAGCGGGGAGAGAAGGTGAATGCTGCGGGCTGCAGTCGAGGGTGCCGGCTGACGTGGGCTACCGACGCTGGACTTCTGAAACAGTAAAGGGAAGAGCTATTTGTTGTCTTTGTTACTACTGTCTTCTCTGTGTAGCTTACGGTGGTGCTGAACTTTTAGGCGGAGCACGGACGAGGAAGCGATCGAGGTCGGATCCGGGAGCGATCTACCAACGAGTGTCACTGTCAACGTCGACGAGAAATGGAGCTGAAGGACGGTGATATTTCTGTGTCTAATGCTGTATGAGTGGAGACCACTGCTGCTGTTTTCCGACGTGTGATACCTGTGTTGTTGTTTCAGCTTGTATCGGACCTGCCGCCACTTCCGCATCTGCGAACTCAAAGCTCAAACTGTGTGCGTGCCTGAAAGGAGATCGCGCTGCTCTGACGTCATCTTAGAGGACCCCTAATGTTCCGTAGTTGACTACATTTCCCAGTGACCCTGGTGAGACTGATTCATTGCCCGTGGATTCATTAAGCCATTGTTGCCATTACTGTTTGTATTACTTCTGTTTATTGACTTGATTTGATTTTTATTTTTATTTTTCTTTGGCCGGGAGGGCCCGGCCAACGGACATTATAAATTTTCTATATTTTGTGTCTCTCTCTCTCTCTCTCTCTCTCTCTCTCTCTCTCGGGTGTGTCGGCTGGGTGGAGGGCGGAGTTTTAGAGGGGATATTTGTTGACGGGCTTTTTCATTGTGTGGTTTGTGACACTGAGTGGACTTGCATATTTTGTATGGTGATTTGCCTGTGACGTTGCAGTGCCCTGTTGTAGTGGGATTAATGTATATTGCACAATTTGAGTGGCCAACCCTGAATGCATTTAGCTTCCCCTATTTATTGCCCCGCTCCCCCTGCTTAAGTTGATAGCCTATTACCTGTGTAATTACATGTTAATAAATAAAGATGTATATTTTTAAACGTGACCTCCTGCTGTGGTGTGTGTAACTGGGATTCCTGGGTAAATCAACGTCATTGGCCTCTGGCTGGTGACAAAGGCAGCAGGAATATGCCTTCACTGGTACAGCTTGCGTCCAAGTGATAGAACAAACTGCTAACAGGGACTCAAAGACCAAAGGTGGACTTACAGGATTTTCACAGAACAAGGGTGCTGTTCACCGATGGACTCTGACACAGCATGAGAGAGCAGCCATCACTATGGAGGTGAAGAAGATGGCTGGACAGGTGACAACATCTGGGCAGAGAGTAGAGCTGGATGAAAACAGAAAGGAAAAGGATGAGCAAGACGTCCAGAACATCATGACGACAATAGCAAACATGATTAACCCCTTTGATGAGTCACTGGATATAGAGTGTCTTCACCACATAACATCGGGTCAAGTAGCTACGGATACAGTCTCTGCTAGTCTTTTGAGTGCAAAGGAGAAGGGAGAGACAGCATTTAGAAATTTTTTCCATCAACGACTCGGCACAGATGAAATTAATTTCCATGCACCATTGAAGAAGTTGAAGAAGTTGAACATTCAAGGACACCTCAAAATCAACTGTTACTAAGGTGAAAGATAAAAACATCACCCTTAAAGCAGACCGGGATCTTTTTGCCAGGCTAATTGTGGTCGGAACAGTGAGGAAGGTGGATGTCGGAGAAATGCTGGTGTATAGCCTGGGGCCCTTTCCTGCAGCACTTGCCAACATTGATGGTTCCCTGGTGAAGACCGACAAAGCAAAGTTAATGCACTTCCTTGAACAAAATGTAACTACATGTCAGATCCCTGATGGCTCAACCTTAGTGTTTGCTGGCATGGCAATCATACAGTGTATGAAACCACAAAGCACATTTGGAAGATTTGCAAACAGTGTGCTGTTGTACCTCATCAGTGCAGCCAAAACATCCAATTCTAAAGTTGTACATTTTGTCCCTGACACCTACAAAACAATCAGTATAAAAAATGCAGAACGGCACAGACGAGCAACAGGAGGTTCTCAACTGACTACAATATATTCAGCAGACCAGAAAATGCCCAAACAGTGGTCCAAGTTCTTATCTTCTGGTGCAAACAAACAACAACTACAGCAATTCCCAAGCGCGTCATTTTAGCCGGGGATATGTCCCAGGGACTTTTTGTTATGACAGATTTTGTCCCCATCACTATTGACAACTTAAAATAACATGTCATTAACAGAGAATCTGTAGCCTAACCATGGTACGTAAATGCCAGGGCTACGATATCCACGCGAATAGCCTACAAGGAAAGTTGTCTGCTTGCCCAATTAATAACGTTGGATCAGCAGCGCTCATATAGAATTCCTCCACTGCCAGAGAATTTTAAAAAATAAAGCCAATCTCACTTAAGGAAAAAAAAAAAAAAAAGACTTGGTCATCTAGACTTGGTGTAAAACAAAGCAGATTTTCCCTAGGCCTTATGCGCAAATTCTAACATTTACTTTGTGGTAGCCTGTCTCAGTGAGTGTAGGTCATATTACATACTGTACAAGATCAGACATAGACTACTTCTGCGTGTTCATGTAGGCTAAAGTCTGAATCGAAGACTAGTGACTTTGGTGAAGTTATGGGAACTTACCTCAAGCTTTTGTTTGAAGACGCATCAGCTGGGGAAGTAGCGTCTTTTAACCGTTCAGTCCGACATTTGTTGACCAAGAGATTAACGTTTTGTTTGGGACTTAAATTGCTATCAAACTGTGTGGTTACAATCATTTACATTGGGACTAATAGAGTAGTTAGTTCATATGAACCATTGAGTTTGTTTTCGAGACGTTTAATGACTTTTAAAAGCATAACTTTCGCAGCGTCATTCTGCATCACTGGCCGGGGCAGCTATTTTTTGGAAACCTTTGGAAAGGTTTGGCAGGTGATGGGAACAAGAGTGAGAGACTTGCAGCACGATCAGTTTTCAGTAAACCTATGAATAACTTTCAGTGCATTAACGGTAAACATTTTAGCGATCTCCTTGCACATATAGGCAATGCAATACCGACACTTTTGAAACAACGCAAAACGTCCCAAGAATTATTTCACAGCAAGTAAAGTCGCCGTCAACCGTTAAGTCTAGCCTGTTCTAGTTCAAGTGATATGCCTGGTTCAATCGTGAACAAAGATGACATCACCTCAAAGGAAGGAAATCTGCGAAGGGAATTTAATGCAGACGCAAAGCCTAGAGCATAGCCTCTTGTTCCCTTCACCTTCCATTGCGCTCAGGTGTGCGCAAGATATGGACAAGTTATGGACTGGATGGTTCAATTGTAGGCCTAAGGGAGAATGTGGTGGTTTCAGATCAGTCACCCTTTCGATGACAATGCGATGCTTATTTTATAAATGTATTTTAATTCTCACAAACCGCGCGAATCTAACGCAATGCGGATGATTATTTCCCCAATTTTATGAATTTATAAATCACCATTTATTAAATAAAAAAAACGTTTCCACACTTAAGTTGGTTATTAAATAATTTACCATCGATATGTAGGCTACTCAGACAGACCAGTAGAGCTGATTTATGTCTTATAATAACGAATGTACAATAATTGGCTAATAAAAAGTGGAGATGCAAAGATTTCAGCTGCTGTAGCCTGGCCTAAACGACTGCTCCCTGTGGCTAAACTACTGCTCCCTGTTGGCCTAAACGATGGCAGGGGGGCCTAAACGACTCTTGCCTAAACGCAAAAGGCCTAATCGCCCTTCTCCCATACACCGTATTTATCCAAATGTATCCACTTTCACTTTCGGTTCCCAGACCAACGAAGCAACATGTTTTTACTGTCAACAAACAAACATTCTGTTTCTATATGCTTTCCACTGGACTGGGATCATGTTAATTATTTTTCCGTCACATTACAAGCTTTATTTTACGTTATAGCCTAGGTTTGAGATCTGCCGAGAGAGCGCAGCAGATTGCAAGCTCGTGCGCAAAGCTGTCCAAACATAAATTCCTCACGTATCACCTAGATAGGCCTAATAGTTTTTTTTTTTGCGAGAAGATGGGCTTACATGTTGCAATTTTGTGTAGACAGAAGCATAAAAGGAACATTAAGAAATTTCTATCCCCAGCACTTTGGAACCAAGCTGTATATCAGTGTTTTTGTCCCCAGCACTTCAGAAACCAAACTGACGCCCTTGGCAATTCCTCTTTGAAACCTGGTGTAAATGTGGAAAAGAGTCACTTATGGACATTACCCTGGTTGTTGGCCATGGGTCGGAGTGTCACGCCATTAGAGGGGACGGCAGTGGGACATAACTTGAAATCTTACCATTGGCATCTCTGTGCACGACACAGGAGGAGGCAGACACCCGGCTTCTACTTCACTGTGCCCATGCGTCTCAGTACAGCTCAGATGTTGTGGTGAACAGTCCTGATACTGATGTGCTTGTGCTGTCCATCACATTCTGCAAGGCCATTGGAGCAAACCTGTACTTTCACACAGGAAAATGTGGAAACAAGCGCACAATACACATACAAAGCATCCACAGACAACTTGGTGATGATGTCTCTGAGGCTCTAGTTGGCCTTCACTGCTTCACTGGGTGTGACACAGTAAGTGCTATACATGGCATTGGAAAAATTAAGGCAATGAAAACTCTACTAACAAACAAAGAACATTGTGAAACATTTAAGAGCATGGGAACATCATTCCATGTATCAGCTGACCTCTACCAAGCAACAGAGGCATTCACCTGTGCTCTCTATGACATAGAAGGATGTACGGATGTAAACCTTGCCAGATGCCAAATGTTCAAAAGTGGGAAATGCACAGACAGAAGGCTGCCACCAAACAGAGATGCTTTACAAAAGCACACTGAAAGGGCAAACTACCAGGCTGCCATATACAGAAGATGCCTGGAGAGTCAGCCAGCCATACCCTCACCAACGTCTCATGGCTGGAAAACAGAAGGGAACTTCCTTGGGATTGACTGGATGACCCTTCCTCCAGCACCACACAGCATACTTGAACTTGTGTACTGCTCCTGCAAGAGAACACAATGTGTGAAGGGGAGATGCACTTGCAAACTAAATGAGCTGCCCTGTACCGACATGTGTGTCTGTGTGGACTGTGAAAATACGCAATAGGCTAGATTTCAGAATATGAATGCTTTGAGTTTACAATGTGATTTGTCCCAATTAAAGAAAGAGTTCACCAGCTTTTGGTACAGTCTTTGGGTTGTCATGTCAATCACAGTATACAGTAGCTTTCCTACACGTTAGGCCTAATGCTGGGATATAAACACTTATTTCACTACAGTAAGACGTTTGGAGGTACTCTGGTGAGTTTGCATATTGACAGTATTGTAGTTAATGTCTACCTGACATCCTAATGAGTAAGTAATGATGAAGTCAAAGGTCACGTTCCACTTGTATCCAATAGCTTTCACATACATTAGTCTAGCATTTTCAGGTATTTGGCAAGTGTGCTCTGTAACTGATTATGATGCATTCAAACAACAATCTACGATGTAGTGATCTATAAGCCTACATAAGACAGGTGTAGTTCTTATTTCAAGACCAACGGCCATCTGAGGAAGTGATGCATGTTCTCCTGTCAAAATTATGGAAACATCTCTGTAGCCAAGGAGAATGCTACCCTTCACTACTGCTAGGTGCTGTTCAGGGAAACATGTTGTGAATCCAAGATACAGTCAGCCATGCCTTCAAACATAACATTTTAGCACTTTGCTTACACGTCATATAGCAGCTATAGCTAACCAACAAGTGTTGCCAGCATGAAGAGGCTGAAGTCACCTAAACGATGTGAAATTGCGTGAAAATGTGAAATGTACTGTACATGCCATGACCTTCACAATTTGAACTTGACCTATCTGATTGTAGAAGGACTTTGTCGTAAGCCATTGTATCGCTAAATTAGCGAACTAGCCCCAACAGCAAGAATTGCCTCATCAAAACACGTCAATCCACTGTCGTGTATTTTTCCAAAACGTCTAATGAAACGTTACTTAACAGCTACAGGTTGTACACCTATATCATAAAGGTAATACTAGTTTGAAGGTGAAATTAAATGTAACTCACCTCATCGAAGAATCCGTGATGTGAGCAGCATCCTTCGGTGACAGTCCAGATTGGAGAAGAGACCTTGACATTTGACAGCCAAACTTTTTATTGGCAGACTTCGAGTCACGTGACACCAATACGACTTATTGATTGGTCCACTCTGTCTCTGGACCTCTTAGAGAGAAAGTAATTTGCCTGATCGGATCACGACATAAAAAGGGATTTTTTATTAATAGATGATCGAGTTGAAGCTGCCAACAACCGGAATTGGGTTTAGAAAAAAACAAATATTGCGCATATCAAAAAGCATGTACTCTTCTCCAGTTTGCCAACAACTCACAAAACTAAAGCAGATAGCGGCCTTCGGCCCACCGTCTGGAGGCAGCACAAGACCAGACTCCGCCCCCGACAGCTTACAGCACCGCAGCAGCTGGTTAGTGGCAAAACAGAGGCTTATTAGTTATTTAGATTAGCCCCTCTATAGGCCAAAGCCCATTGAGTAACAGGAAGCACAATTGACTGCACAGAAAACAGCTCAGTACAGCACTTTGAGTAACAGAGAGCACACAGTCCAATACACACTGGAAAGCACAGCACTTGAGTAACGAGGAGCACACAGTCCACTACACAGTGATAGCACAGCAAGTTGAGTAACAGGTAGCACACAATCCAATTGGCAGCAAATCCAAAAGAACACTGCAATCCCACACCACACCACTAGGCTGTTACAAGAACGGGTGAACTATAAGAGGGGGTGGTAGCGTAGCTCGGGAACTCGTGGGTTAATAAGCCTATGTGCGCCGCAATAGGCTAGTGCTAGCCGGGAGGGCGACAATCCCACTGTAGTCAGCAGAGGTCGGGGAGCGTTGGTAAACGGGGGAGTGGCCAGCCGTGTGCGAGAACACAGGGGCGCTAGTATAGTTCAGGGCACAGGAACGAATACGGTGGAGCAGTAATTAGGCACTTAGCTTTGCGAGGGGCGGACGATTCCGCCCCTCTGACATCCAATGACGCTTGAATACCAGGCAGCTCGGAGAACCGGAGGCAAGCGTAGCTCGTAGCCGCACACCGTAACTGGTGAAGGCGGATAAAAGCCGGGTGCCGCGGACAGCCGATGCGGGTCGAATCCGGCGCGATGGCAGGGCAGCGCGGTGTAGCGGACAGCACCAGTGGAAACACGGAGCAGGAGGCAGCAGCAATTGAAGCGTAGAGTCACTGACAACAGTAGCGGGGGCCGACATATCGGGCAACGGGCTATGCAGAGGGAGAGAGAGCACAGAAGCGCTAGCAGCGTTCACCGCAAAGCGGCAGAAGTCAGGAGGCAGTAAAATGAGTACTTAACTCAATGAGGGGTGGACGATTCCACCCCTCCGACGTCTGATGGCGTTTACACCCAGTGCAGGCTTGCCCAGAAGGCTTGACACAGGCGGCGAGTAGAGTCGGTGGCCGGGCTCGCGGTCAGCTGTTGCGGGTCGTAGTTCGGGTGTCACCACAGCTTCCAGCCGTTTGCTGCTGGGCACGTCTTTTCCCCAACGCTGCTCACAACTCGACTGAGAGCTCTCACTAAAAAGCCCAGTGTACACCCCAAGTGCCAATAGCCAAACCCCAAAGTTTCCCGCTACACACCTGTAGCTAATTCAGGTAAACAAAGCCTGATTAAGGGGGCCGCCATGTTGGCGTAGTAATGTTCCACCCCAAAACCCGTCCCAGTGCAATTAGGTCTTTGCTTTGGTTCCTACCCCGTGACACCCTCCCCCGCTGGATTAGTTCTAGTCCCTAGAACTATAGGCTAGGATCCCCAATCCCCATACCTCTCGGGTGGTCTCCCATGTGTTGGCCTCTGAGAACGCCGGGGCTCTGGAACAGGGTCTTGCTCCCCAGGTGGTTGGTTTGGACCCACTAGTGCCCACGCCCATCCCATCCCCTGCGCTTCTGCAACCTCCTCTCTAGTGTGTGGGTAGTGTGGACATGGCCGCAGTAGGTTTCTGTGCAAAACACGCTCTGGGCCTTGCTTCCTTCCGGCCTAACGACATAGACAGGTAGGTCAGGCTGATGGTGCCGCACGACCACATAGGGCTGGGGCTCCCACCGATCGCTGAGCTTTCCCTTCCCCTGCCTCCGGTTATCCCAGACTAACACCCGTTCTCCAGGCAGCAATGGGGCCTCCCGTGCAGTCTTGTCATAATGACCCCTATTCTTCTCTGCAGCCACCCCCAGCTTCTCAGACACTTTGTCGTATGCGTACCGGAGCCGCTCGTGGTGTTGGTTCACCCATTCGGACACGCTATTCACCCCCTCTGATGGAGTGATGCCCAGGAGTAGGTCCAGCGGTAACCGCACGTGTCGGCCGAACATCAAGTAGCTGGGTGCATAGCCTGTGGTAGCATGAACAGAGTTGTTATAGGCATGGACCAATGATGGGAGATGTTCCACCCACCTGTTCTGCTGCTCCGATTCCAGGGTTCCCAACAGATTCAAAAGAGTTTGGTTAAACCTCTCGCAGCCGCCGTTGCCCTGAGGGTGATACGGCGTGGTGCGGGACTTGCGGCAGCCGTACAACTGGCATAGTTCGCGGATGAGGGCAGACTCGAAGTTTGGTCCTTGGTCAGAATGGAGGACCTCAGGACATCCAAATGGCTGCAAAACTGCATTCCACAGAGCCCGTGCAGTAGTGGTGGCCGTCTGGTCGGCCGTAGGAACAGCCCATGCAAACTTAGTGAATAGATCAGTAATGACTAAAATGTTCTGAAATCTATCCGTGGGGCGGCTGAGTGTCAAAAAGTCTGTGGCTAACATATGGAGGGGAGCCTTAGGCTCTAGAGGGACCAGGGGGGCTCTAGGGTCCTGCTTCGCCTTACGCAGTGTACACCTTGGGCAATTCTGGATGAAATGGCACACTGAGGCCTCCATTTGTGGCCAATAAAAACGCTTCCGAACTAAAAACAATGTCCTGTCCTGGCCCTGATGGCCCAGCTGGCCATGGTAGGCCTCAAGCAATGGATGGACCTGGTTCTGAGGGACGACGATTTGATGATTTAGCTCATGAGTCAGAGGGTCATAAACAGACCGGCAAACAACCCCTTCCCTCAAACTCAGACGGCCCCATTGGCCCAATAGTTGCTGCACAAAGCGGGGTTGAGCCTTCCTCTCAGGTGCTGGAGGCATTACCCCCTTTCCAGGTAAGTTCGAGTCACGGCCAATTGCTCATCTGCTGTCTGTAACGCCCGCCAGTGATCCGGGTTCCAGCCCCAGCCGGCAAGAAGGACGTCGTCGCTAGCACCCGGTGCTTCCACTATGCCCACCAGCAATTCTTCCTCGGGCGCAGTCGTGTGGTCGTTAGGGGGCACAACATCGGATGTGGGCAGGCGCGAAAGAACATCCGCATTTGTGTGCTCCCTGCCCGGCCTATAGCGTATGTCATAATCAAAATTGGCTAACTGCGCCACCCACCTCTGTTCTACAGCGCCGAGTTTAGCAGTCTTTAGATGTACAAGTGGGTTATTATCAGTGATCACGATGACTTTCGCCCCCCAAAGATAGTCCTTAAATTTCTCGCTAATGGCCCATTTCATTGCTAGGAGCTCTATCTTAAAGGAACTGTAATTGGCGTCATTTTTTTCTGCGGGATGAAGGCTCCTGCTGGCGTATGCAATAACGCGTTCTAATCCTCCTTGCTGTTGGGCTAACACGGCTCCCAAGCCACTATTGCTGGCGTCGGTGTACACTATAAATGGCTGTGTGTAATCTGCATAAGCCAAAATCGGCGCTTGCAACAGTTCTTGTTTGAGCCGCTGAAAAGCAGTAGCACAATCATCGTTCCACTGAATTGGAGGGGACGCTCGCCTCTGAGGACGTCCGGTGCCCACAAGGAGCGTATTGAGGGGTTTGGCAATCTTAGAAAAATCCTTTATAAAACGCCTATAATAACCCACAAAACACAAAAAAGACCTCACTTGCCTGACAGTTTTTGGTGGTTGCCAGTCTTGTACAGCCGACACTTTCCCGGGGTCGGGGGAGACTCCTTTGTTGCTCACACAGTGGCCTAAGAATTTGACCTCTTTCCTGAAGAGTTGGCATTTTTCAGGCCGTAGCTTCAGACCATACCGCTCCAAGGACCGGAAAACATCCTCCAGATGTTGCAGATGAGCTGTAAAATCCACAGAAAAGAGAATCACGTCATCTAAGTACACCAGTGTGGACTCTGATAATTGCCCCCCCAAACACCGCTGCATCAATCGCTGGAATGTTGCGGGGGCGTTACAAAGTCCAAATGGCATGCGGTCCCATTCGAATAGCCCAAATGGAGTAGTAAAGGCTGTTTTTTCCTGGTCCTTCTCATCTACCCGCACCTGCCAATACCCACTCGCCAGATCTAATGTTGAGTACCAGGCTGCCTGCGTCAAGCTGGTTAAAGAGTCCTCGATCCTGGGCAGTGGGAAGGCATCCTTTCTAGTCACGCTGTTTAGCTTACGGTAGTCAACGCAGAATCTCCAGGCCCCATTCTTTTTCTGCACTAAGACTACCGGCGCTGCCCAGGGACTACTGCTCTCCCGTATGACCCCGCTTTCCAGCATACCTTGTAAAAGGGTCCTGATCTCCTTATGTAGTGTGGGTGGCACTGGTCTGTACCTTTCCCGGACTGGCGTGGCCTCACCCGTTGGAATCTGGTGCGTCACTAGGTCGGTACATCCGTAGTCCTCCTCATGGGAGGAGAACACATGCTGCCACCGGGTCAGGAACTGCTGTAGCCGCTGTTGCTGGTCGGCCTCCAACCCATCTCCCTGTAGGGACTCACACAGTAGATATTCAGGCATTCCCTCCCCGACCGTACTGGATGTAGCCCCCACCTGAACAACAGCCACCTCAACCACCCCTGGACTCACCTCCGTCAAGTGGATATCGGGCCCCTCTCTCACCTGGGCGGCCTCCACAGTCGTGATCCGGGCCAACTTGTGGTGGCGATGGAGGAGTACAGGGCGGGTTTGAAGGTTGCGAACTCGCACTGGAACGCGGCCTCCCTGCACATTAGTGAGGACTCGGGCTACCTCGACCCCCTGGCTCTCCTCGTGGGGTTCCACCAGCACACAGGTATTAATACGCCTTACTGGAGCTGGTAATTTGGCCCATACTACAGCTTCACTTTTTGCAGGAATGGTAATAGCATATCGACAGGCCACTCGGGCGGTATCTGACCTTTCTTGCTGAGCGGCGGTAGCATATATCCGTTGGCAGTCTGCAAAGACCTGTTCCCACCCCTTCTCATCACTGGCCATTGAGGTTACAGCAGACTTCGTTCTCTCGTGTTGGAAGAGTTCCTCCCAACACGCTGCAATCACATTCATCCCTAACAGAGCCCTGTGTGAACCCAGACACTTATCCTGAACAACCACCACCCCCCGTGCTGGCACTTGTACCCCTTTAACTTGAAAATCTAATACCAAATATCCTATATATGGAATATTTAACCCATTAGCACCCCGTAAAGTCAACCAGGGGCCATGGGGGCCCTGGGGCGGCTGGTCTGAGAAAAGCTCTTTACATAGTGTCTCCGAAAACATGGTGACTTGTGAACCTGTGTCTACAAGGCAACGTACCTCTTTCCCGTTCGCCTGGATGTCCACCAGGGGGCATTGGCCAATAAGCATGTCTTGGGGGGAAGGGGAGGGGTCACATGGAGGGGTTCCGGTCACTTGACCCACAGTGGCCGGAGGCACTAAAAATCCCCTTGCGACACACGTCGAGGAGGGCACTGCCGACTGACATGGCCTGCTTCACCACACCTATTACAGATGGGGCGACCCTGGTTGTCCCACTGGAATCTGGACCTTCCAGGCCGCTCTGAGGGCCCACGCCGTGCCCATGTCCCTTCTGACTGAGAACGCTCACGAGGGGGTGTGGAGCGGTCAAGAGTCCAGCTCTTAGCTCCTCCAAGATGGCTTTGGACATGGCAGTCATTTGCTCTTTAACATCCTTCATAATCTCTGTACGTAGGTCTTGTTTCCAGTCTGTCACAGCAGCGGCTGCTGAGGCTTCGGAGCTCCGCACAGTCATGCAGCCATGTTGTTCGCTCTGTTCTGACTGGTCTTCTTCCAACGCCAGGGCTTCTTTTCTTACTGCCTCAAAGGTCATCTCTGCATTAAGTCGTAGCTGTGCCTTCAGTACTTGACGGATATGGCCGTCTCGCAATCCCATCAAGAACTGGTCTCGGGCCAGAGCATCACCATCTCCCAGGCCTGCACTGCCTCTCCTTTTCAACCTGGAAAACATCTCAAGTATTTGTAGAGCAAACTGGCGTATAGACTGCTTTGGGCCTTGTCTACAATTAAAAAATTGTGCTCTTAATGATGCTATGGGCGTGTTATCACCATACAGTACATTCAAACGGTCAAATATTTTCCCTGCAGTATTGCGGTTTGTCTCCTCAATAGCCAGTATCTCCCTCTTAGCTTCCCCTCTAATGACCCGAGGATAAACTGGAGCTGTTGTTGTTCTGTGAGTCCCTGGATCCCAATCAGATACTTAGTTTGGGCTTCCCATTCTCTAAGAGCCATTTCTGAGTTTAGTCCCCCATATTTCTGTGTCCAAGAGGCTCCCATAAAAAATGGCATCATTATCTGAGGCCGGCTAGCTGGTGCTGCGTCCTCCATATTGAAGAGCACTGTATCTCAACCCACTGCAGAATCCTGCC